>JADMLD010001552.1:4770000-4965000 GCA_017589585.1 Phylloscopus whistleri
TGCAAAATTGCTATCTGGCCCACAATTAAATTTTGGTGGAAACTTGCCCTGCCAGTTCAGATTTTCTATGAAAAGAACCGAAAGTAACACTTGCACTCAAATGTTATACTAACTTTTTGTAGAGTATCATGTTCTGCAGATAGTGTAAACTTTACATTCTTTATCTGAACACTCTTATCAACTGATTCCATCAAAATGTCGTTCTGTCATTTGTTTCATATCATGTTTGGGATTGCAGAGGTCACATAGAAATACTGAGGAAATCAAGTCTTGCAGAGAATGATAAATTTAATATAATAAAGGTAGGAATCTGGTGTGAATGAGATCTACACCTCTTGTCCTTTTCCTAGCCTTACTTTTCCCTTGTAATTCCCACAAAATTCTGGATAACCATTTATCTTCTGATTTGTTTGCAAATAATTTCCTCACTCCTTTTCTTGCTTATGCCAGACATCTAAATGTATTTCTGCTTTTATATATACAAAAGGTCTCTTTATCCCTCTTCCTTGTGACTTGATCCTGTCTCAAAGAGAAGAACAAAGGTAAAGAAGCAACACAGGGAACAAAAAATACACTGAGAATCAAGTTGCATGAGTCATTACAGGCGTAAGAAAACCATAAAAGCAAAAGTGTTTTTTTTATTTAGCACAGTATTAGTAGTTTCAGAGGAAATCTCTTGTCTTCTCTTGTGGGAGAAACTAGTAGAGAAACTACCAGTTTCTCCTATGAGAATCTCTAACACATCTTGCTGATCACTGAATAGGGCTGAAGAAGTTAAAAAATTTGCTTAGGAAATAAGCATGGGTCACACTTCATCATATTGCAGTAATTAAAACTTTTGAGGACAAAATGTGAGTTCAAGGATTCCTTCTGTCTTTACAGCAAGTGACTAGATGAGATCTATGAAAGATAGAGAATAAAATGAAACTCTGACTTAAGATGATGCAACGTGATGGTTCTCTTTTTATTTTATTCTGAACTCCAGGGATTTTGAATCAGTTGATGTGTTTGTTTGCTTGGAAGTATTTTTGTGCAGAAGCACTGTTTCCACAAAAGAATGCTTCCACTTGACATTAGAGCTGTATTTGGAACCTGTGGCTTCTCTTTAAAGACCATTTTGAAAAAAAGGGTCTTATATCACAGGTCAATGATCTAATAACTGAGCTGTTATGTAAAAGTGACAGCAATTAGTCTCTACTGAAAGATTTTTTTTATTATTATATTAGTATTATTAGTATTATTGCGCTTGATGACTTTAAACAATCTTGTTATTCTATTGTCACACATTGTAAGTCATGTCTTCTTGCTAAGTAATAAAATTTCATAATGGTCTTTGCTCACCAAGTTGTGAAACTTGGACTACAAAATTTATTGGAAATTTTATCCTACAGAATATGGACTAAGTTTTAAACTTAGTAAGACTTAGACACTGTCTTGGCAGTTCACACATTCATTAGTTTGCATATAAGGCAGTCCTAACAGAAGAAATAAATTAATTATGGGATCCTAAATTTGAAATAAAAAACCTAAGGTCAAAGGACTCAAATTTTCAAAAGACTGCTTTTTGACTCATATCAGAGTGTGTACTGTACAAAGTTCTTTACCTTCTAGGAAACATGTTCCCAGTGGGGGAATTTTAAGCTGTAAAGTTGTTAGCACGCAGTCTATGTGTAACACATAGCTCAGGAGTAGTGAAAAGGTAGCACAACTGCTCCATCAGTCTGAGTGGAACTAAAGGCAATAAAAAAAAAAAAAAATAGCCCATGTCAGAGATGTTCAGACATAACCAAAGATAAAGTATGTAGAGTAATAAAAGAAAGTAGTCCTTGTTAAATTAAAAAAAAAAAAATCAATGGAAATTTCTCTTCATTTATATTTCTGCAATAGCTGCACTTTCACCCTCTTGAGCGACAAATGTGTTATTTAGTCTCAGTGATATATCTGACACTGTAGTTTTACATACTTTTTAACAACTGAAGCTTGGTTTCATATCCATATTCAAATGATGTAAGAGTTATTTTTCCTACTATTGGCTGAAAAGAAATTTTCCTTGACTGAGCTTCAATCTTTCAATTATCAATTTAAAACATTTTGACACTGGGACAATAGCAAGCCGTATAGAATAACTCAATCTGAATATTGAGGGTTTATATCGTCTTTCTCTTTATGCTATTTTTCTTTTAAAAACAGGTATGGATTCACATCTCTGCTGCTTCTATTCATAGCAGAAGCAATGATGTAGTATTTATAAAAACATCTCTCTGTTGCTATGGAAACCATCCTGAAACCAGAACTCAAGAATGATAGTGTCAGAGAAAAACCTCTTGCACATACATATTTTTTATCTGAAGTTATTTGCTGGAGTACTAAAGGAATTAGATTAATGTCTCTTAAGGATAAATTCTTTTTCTAACAATAATAAAGTTACGCATCCAAGTTTACAGTTTCTCTCTTCTGAAACTATTTCTAATTTTATAACTTACAATGTCACACCCTACAAAGTAACATAGTTTTTTTCCTCTGTGCAATTTTATGAATAATAAGGGAAGATCAAGCATTTTTAAAATGTGTGAAAAGTATATTACTTACACAGACCTTTTTGCAAATGCACAACTTACTAAATATTGATTGAGAAACAGGACCAACTTTGAATGGTGGTAAACAGTTATGCCTTATTTTGACTGTTGTAGTTTTACTTTTGCTACGACTCCAAATACTCGTCCACAGTACTTATCAAATTGATTGATACACAAATGGGAGGAATGTAAATACTCTTTCTTACCTGCTAAACTGGAATTGATTATTTTCCTTTATCATTATAGAAAATAATTGTATTTTTAACATATAGAATCACTGCCCTATTTTTTGCATGATGTAGCTTTCAGTACGGGGGGTGTTGACAATTTATTTGTGCTATTATTTAATTTGATAGCAGTCAATTGGCTTAAATCCAAGAAAGCTGCCTAATCTGAGTACTAAAAGTTGCTGACCTGAACAATAAATGTAGTGTTGTTTTTAATGCCTGATAAAACATTTTTGCAAAGACAAATTTAAACACAGTGCCTTCAGCAAAGAAGGAGGGATGCTTCTCTTTCAGATAACATGGTTAATATATAAAGGGGGAAAGGAGTTGCAGTGTCATCTCTAAGCTGCTGCTGTTACTGAGAAAAATGCAGCTTCTTGAATTGTTTTTGTTTTATAAAAATCATGACACTCTGGAGCGTTAGCAAGGAAATATGAGGTAACAAGAATGCAGTGAATATGCTTTTCATCATCTGAAAATCTTTAATTGTAATTGCAGTATATAACAGTGTAATTAGTTGCCTAAGTGATAGGATAGACTTGAATCTTTCCAACTGTTTTATAAAAGGACCGTTTAGCTCACAGAAATCTTTCTTTAGAGTACCTGAGTGACAGTAAAAGATTGAAGGAGGTTTTTTAATCCTGAAGTGTCTAAAGTAGGGACTTTACCTCACAGTATCTCTAGAAAAGACCTGTGAAGTCACAATGAATTATATAATGGTACGTGCTTACCAAAATATTTCAAAAATGTTGTGAGAAACATTAATTTGAATCAAGAAAAGCAACACACAAAAAGGGGTATGTGAGTACATTTGCAGAAAGCAGCAATGAGGAGGTGTTTGGAAATTGATCTCTGATACTTAGAAGTGGTCAAGACTGATTAGTCTTGACTGTCATTAGTATGTACTCAGAAATATGATCCATGCTGAAGATATTGAAGGGGGGGTATTTATTTTAATTTATTTAAGGAGCAAATAAATACCACTGATTAATTTAGAAATATATTTTTGTAGTGCTCATGGTAGCTTCAGCCATTTTTCTGCCCTCCAGATTTAAATTTAGGATTTAATCAAGGCACATTTTGATGTGTCTCAAAAAGAAAGAAAGGATTTATCCTGTATTATGGAGTTCTCAATTTTATTTAAGAATTAGTAATCTAAGTGGAGCATTTATCAGAACTTTCACCTCCTCATTCTTTGTAAGCCTTCTATCCTGGGATGACGTTTTGATGCTTGTATCCCCAGTTTTCTGTTCTGTTTATGCTGTATCTTAAGTCCTGTACCCTTAAGACTAAGTAACGCCTGATAAGTAACAGCTGTGTTAATTAACCAGTACAGCCTTGCCCCTGATGAGTAACAGCTATATCCAATAAGGATGAGTGAGATAAAAGAGGGTGTTAGCTGGGGAGGGTCATCATGAAGGAACAACCTTGAGGAGAATAAAGTAGATGCACATGAAGCATGATCCTAGAAAGAGAGAATCACTGCTGTGAGACTAGTTCTGAGCAAAGCGGGAGAAAAAAGATGTGTGGAGTTTGTTTTGAAAACAGTATTCACTCCTCTGCATTCCTGCTCCTGGACTGTGCTCATTTGAGGCATGGACAAGCAGTGGCATGGAGACCTGATTTTCTCTTAGTTAGTTTTAGCTAGCTGAGGCAGAGAAGTTCCCTGGACTTGTGTTTTTTGGGGTTTTGTTTGTTTGTTTGTTTTTAATTTTATTTATTTATTTTGTTTGTTTTGGGGGGGTTGTTTGGTTTTTTGTGTGTGTGTTGTTTGGTTTGGTGTGTGTGTTTTGTTTTTGTTGTTTGTTTGTTTGAATTTTTGTTTGTTTTGGTTTTTGTGGGTTTTTTTTTTTTTTTGGTTTTTTCTTTTGTTTGTTTGTTTGGTTTTTTTGTTTGTTTGTTTTTCTTGGGAGTGTTTAAACCTGCTCTGGACTGACAAACCCAGAGGAGCAGCGAGGGCTGGCACCTGCAGCCGCCGGGCCTGGACCTTTGGAGGGAGTGGGGCTGGTGAGAGACTGAGTGAGCTGAGCTACACCCACAGCAAGGACTGGCTCAGTTTACCATCTCTCTTCAGAACAACAAAAGGTTTTATTGTTTCATATTATTCATTCTTTGTGCATGTGGGTACTTTGTTAAATGAACAGATTTTTTCCACTTTTCTCTGAGGAAGTTCTCTTCCCAGACTGGTTGGGAGGAGTGATTGTTTGAGTTTACTTCCCAGAGGGATCCTATTCAGGGGTTCTCTTGCAAATTTTTCCTAAACCAGGACACCGTCTTTCAGATGGCTTTCAGGAGGAACTGAAGAGCAGAATGGGGGACAAAACCATGGCTGAAATTCTTGCAAAATAAGCAAGACCTGTGTGTAATTTATTATTGCTGCAGCCTATTTAGGAAACTTTCTGAGAAATCATGTTTAAAAATTTAAGCATATGTCAGTGGGTATCAAACACATGCATAAAATGATGGGCTTTGCAGCAGGTAGTATGAAGGCACAACATGTGTAGGCTATTAACATTTAGTCTTAAAAAATAGCAAATGAACGTCTGCATACAATTAAAAAAACTTGAGGAAAGGGAGTCAAGCTTCTGTATTTATTGAACACTGTTTAACATAAAAAGCTATGCATTTTACAGCTGTAGAGAATGTTTGAGTAGAACATTTCCTTAATCCTAGTTTACTGCAATTCTAAATCAAAGCTAGAATTTTAATTTCTTAATTACAATTTGGTTAGTAGCTTTATTGCTGTGCTCACACTTTCCACTCAGTACCAAATGTCACTGAGATAATTTTCACTTCATATTATAGGTTATGGCAGAGGTAAAAAAAAAAAAAAAAAGGCAAAAAAAGATTTTCCTTACAAAAAAATGAAGTGTGCAATTTCCAAGTTATGCTAAATTCAGAATATAACTTGGTCTTCTGGCCTTCTCTTTTTTCTACAAGCAGAAAATCAGTATCAGTCTCAACATATTTTAACAGGTTTTCATTGAAAGAACAGCTCTGGAAAAAAGCCTCTCTTCAACAATTAATAGCTCAAAAGTCTTAGCAAGCCATTTTAATTTCTTTCATAATTTTCTATTTCACATACGTACATGACTTCAAATTTCTGTATTTTTTATTATCTCCCAATCAGATTAGAAGCTAAGAAATAAGAATTCTTAATATTACTGTTTTTATAAATAAATATTTTAAGCTAATACATTTTCCTTTAGTTCTTAAAAAGCAAAATATGTCTGATTGTCATATGCTTCCATAATAAAAAACTAAGTTATCTTCTTGTTTATGCTGCTAGAAGGGTTAGCCCCTAGAAGGTTGTGTCAAAAGTCATTAATGGATATATTTGTATGTCACGAAAAAATTATTTTAAAATGTTTCCATTCATAGGTTTTTTCCTTCTTGATAATATGGACTGAATTTTAAATATTTATATTAACATTCTGTGTTGGTTATTGAATATCATTAAGTACCCTTAATACCATTAATTGCACCTTATTTGTCTCTCTCAGAGAAGATTTACTGTAATATTTTGAAACCTTTCACCTCACTAGTTACCTGCTAATTGTTTCATTGTTTTATAATGGTATGTGAGAAAGAATTAAGTTTAAATCTCTCTTAAATATTCCATTTCAATACTCATTCCTGAAAACATCTAAGCGACGAAAAATTTTAAAGGTTTTAAAGAAGATTAGACAATTTTTATGTCAAATGTTTTTGATGCAAAAAGAAGGTACCCTTGGATGACTACTTTGTGATTTAAATATAAGGGATGTGTGTCTCAATTTCCAATAAATGGAGGAAAGTTCATCTTTTGTATAACAAATTCAGAATCTGGTATTTACGTATCCTTCTTAACAAAACTTAAAGTATAGGGATATTCCTCTCAATTTTTCAAAAATCCAGGTCCTTAAATTGCATTAAACATAGCAGTTTTGCCAGTTGATTAATCTTTTTTTTAAAAAAAAAATATTCAGACTGTCACTTTGCAAATAAAAAGCCAAAATTCACATGTACCTAATTTCTCCTCGTGAACAATATTTCGTTTTTCTTCTCATCGAAGAGTTTTTCTTTGGGCATAAGATAAATTGATACAGGTTTATCATTGGTATCAGCTAAAATTCTCTTGAAAAATGTACCATATACTGCATTTCAGGAAATTCTATAGACATAAAGGGAATTACTGTAACTATTTATTTGTAAAAAAATGGGAGATACACAATTACTTTTCTGAAATGAGCTCCAGAAAAAATCTAGTCTCAAACAGATACTAGTGCTTTGCATATGAAGTACAATTGCAGGTGTTTTCCACTATTTGTGCATTACAATATTACTTAAGAAAAAATGGTCTTCTGACCAGTAGTTGACAAAGGTAACATTGAGATGAAGAAAACAGGAGCCTAAACTGAAAGGGTGAGCTAATATTATAACAACACTTTTATCTATCATTTAAAAAAAATTAAAAACCTTGTTTACCTCATTTGGGAGTCTCCCAAATGGCATCTTTCAAAACAAGTTAAAGTCTTAGAAGTTGTTCAAAAATTAAGTGAAAATAAATCTATGAATGTGAATAAAACTATGGAGACAAATATTTTATTTTTGCAACACTCTGATAATTCTTTTTCATCAAGTTTTCTCAAAAAAAAAAAAAAGGAACCATTTTATTGAAGCTCAGGTTTATTTTCCAATAACAGCATACTAATCTTGTGTCAACACAAGAGTTACAGCTATAGCTGCCACTGTCCAGTTATTTCCAATTCAGCTGAATTTTCAGGCTAACTTAAATGACTACATATTACAATGTGAAACTTTCTTGCTCTTATTTTGTCCCTGATGCAGTCATTCCCCCACAGAAGGCCATTAGGTTGATTAAACAGGACTTGACCTTTCTGTAGCTGTGCTGGCTGTCCCAAGTCAACTCTCCTTCTTTTGTATGCTTTAGCACGGCTTCTAGGAGGATCTGTTCCATGGTATTCCCAGAGAGAGAGGTGGGGCTGACAGGCCGGCAGTTCCCAGGGTCTTCCTTTCTTCACATTTTAAAAACAGACACTATATTTTCCCTTTTCCTGTCACTGTTCATTTCACATGACTTCAAGGAATTTTCAAATGCCATGGAAAGTTGTTTGGCAACTACTTCAGCCATTTTCTTCTCGGCTACATACCAGGAGAGGTATGATGAGAGATAGGGGATTGCAAAGCCAGTGCCAAGAGGTCACCTGGACTACTGCCTGTGCCCTCATACAAACAAAAAAATCCAAGCCCAGACCAAGACAAGAAGACAAGGCCAGGCTGCATAGTGCTTTGAGCAACCTGGTCTAGTGAAAGAACTCAAATCATTTTATGATTCTATGGCTGTGCGATGCACTTCGTCAGGTCCCATAGACTCATGTATGTTCAAGATTCTCAGATTGTCATGAACTTGATCTTCTACCACTTCTTGCCTAGAGGTTAATCTATACAAGAAATTGAAAAAGAGAATTGATGGTGAAGACTAAGGCAAAAATGTTGTTGAGTAGCTCAGCCTTCTCCTTGTTTGTTATCCAAGCCAATATACCAGTAGAAGAGCTTGTTATTCCTTACATCCCTTGCCAAGTTCAGCTCCAGATATGCCTTGACCTTTCTGACCTCAACCCTACATAACTGAGTAATGTCCCTATGCTCTCCCTAGGATACTTGTCCCTCCTTTCACTTTGTAATCTTTGCATTTCCTTCTTTCCTTTCAGTTTGATTAGCACGTCTCAGCTCAGCTATGCCATTCTCTCTCATTACTTTCCTAATTTCTTACACATATAGATTGAGAGTTCTAGAGCTCTATGGAAAATGTTGTAAAGACCTGCTAGCTCTGTTCTTGCTTCCTTGTTCCTGAGGAGAGTTTCCAAGAGGGTTTTCTGGACTCTTTGAGAAGCTTAGAGTTCGCTTTCCTAAAATTCAGGGCCTTTTCTTTACTTAATGCCTGGCCCATTTCCCATAGGACTGCACATTATTTCTTCTCTGTGATGGGTTTCAGGCTGTCTATAAGTTGGCTCAAAAGGTTTCACTGAAGATGCACTTCAGGAGTCTCCTGGACCACCTGCAGCTCTCTGTGGTACTTTTCCAGCAGGTGTTGGGGTGGTTGAAGTACTCCAGCAGGACAAGAGCCTGAGAGAGTGATGCCTCCTGTAGCTGTAGCAGGAAGGCTTCATCAAACCGCTACCCTTGATCAGGCAATCTGCACTAAACACCAGCCACAAAGTTCCCTTTGCTGCCTCGATCTCTGATTCTTAACCATAAATCTCTTACGAGCGTTCTGTGTTGGGTAATTTTCATATTTGTTTGAAAAAGAAAAAAAATATTTAGAAAATGTCATATCAAAAAAATTTTGACAAATTCTACCTGAAAATACAAATTGAATGAAACATTTCCTATAATAGAAACATCTTTGATAGAATAGGTGAGCTTGGCAGTCATCTCTGGAGGTTGCCTAGCTTCAATCATGCTGAAGCAGAACGAGCTACAGCAGGTTGCCCATAGCTGTGCCCACAAAATTTTGATTTTTATGTCTGCAAGTAAAAAGCCTCGACAATCTTTCTGAAAACCTTTTTTATTTTCAAAGGACAAGTACGTCCTAAAATAGGAGGGTGGAAAATCCCTTACAGGTGAAAAAAACCCCAACCTGTAATTTTTTTGACAAATTATATTATTATTATTATTGTTATTGTTGTTGTTGTTTTGTTGTTGGTGGTTGTTAATGTTATTCTAATGGTCAGTAATTTTTCTCCTGTCCTCAAACCAAAGCCAAAGTCTTATTCTCCTGTAATTGGATTTCTCATATAATTGGGTTATATCTGAATCATCCAGTGTTCCGGGCAGAAATAGGGTAGGCAAAGGAACTACAACAGGTGTGCATTGGATTATCTCTCTTATGCATATTACTGAAGGGAACAAAGAAATTCACATTACAGATGTTTGTTCCAACTTCCTTATGTCTTCCAATGGTGTTTAGAGGACCATGCTGTGTTTGAATATGCAGGATTTAGACAAGAAATTCAAGACATTTCTCTTCAATTTTTCTTTCAATGTCCTCTTCATATTTCTAAACATGGACCAGCTAGCTCACATCCACATGTCACTTTTTATCTCACATCACATCTTCCAGGTCCACAAAGGTATCTTAGATGTCCCAAGAAGATATCCCAAGATGTCCAAAGCTGCACTAAATATTTATCATTGAGCAAATGAATTTAAATCTATTCCATATCATAATTAAATTATGATTCATGCAAAACTCTAAGCCAGATATAGATCTCTCTAGAGAGATATGGATAGTAATGACTTTTGAAAGATCAAAGCAGCAGCCTTGTGGATTTCTGTAGACTTATGCCTCCTTGGTGTGGTAGTGTGAGCTATTCTCTGGGTGGACTTGAAGAATATGAGACGAGAAAACAAACTGCAGGTCTCTTGCTACAGAAAGATAACGTTTTAAAATATAATTTTCTGCTTTCATTTCAAACCTTGGTGTTATACTTGGGAACTTTGAATACTGTTTTTATGCAACAAGAAAGCTTTGATCAACTTAAGACATAAAGATCTCTTTTGGTGTACAAAGGAATAAATACATGGTCATTAGCTGATGAAGCACGTGGCTGGTCAGCTAACGTAATGATCAGAAACTGTTTGGGAGAATTACCTAACTACTGAAAGGTACAGTAAATATCTGGAAAAAACCACCTTCCTACAACCTGGAATTCAGTATTTGAATGGGTCTATTTAGGATTTACTTTAGGATTACAGGAAAGATACCTGTATTTTTTTTTTTTTTCCTGTCCTAGAAATCTTGTGATTAAACTAGTGAAAACCACTATCATCCTGATAACATATATAACGGCAACCATTTGTGTGAGATGTGTCTTTTCCTCATAATTCATGCAGGAAGGAAAATTTGGTAACTTTAGTAACTTTTAAATTCTGAGTTTGGGAAGGTTTCTGAAGACTGGAACTAACAATGTGGGTTACTTATTCTGATCTGTCTGTCCCTTGGTGTTAAAAAAAATTCTAAGCAACTTGTTTGTTATCAGCAGGATAATTCTGTATTTCCTCATAATTCATGTAATAGCACTGTCAAAACTCGAACAAAATTGTGTCACTATACTTGGTCTTACATTATCAAGATTTAAAAACTACTTACTTTTATCAAAAATATATAACAAATTGTATATAAGTCTTTATTTTCTTCATGAAAAATAAAATCATAAAATCAGAACACTTATTGAATTACTATCTCAACTACAATCAATTAAATTTTATGAGGAACTAATCCTGCACATCTGTCTTTGTAACATTTTATAATCACAATTGAGATTTCATATTACCATAGAATATTTATGTATTTCCAAGCTTACAGTGAAGTAGGATGGTTATTACTAATGATTATTAATTTTCTCCCATGTAAAATTACAAAAGGATGAACTGTTTATGATAAAAATTATATTTGACACTGTTTTATATCTGACTGAAAGAAGGATTGATATCTATATCTGGATGCTATGCTGCTGCTAAATTTATGAAGAATAAAAACATATAATTAGAGAGTAGTAACGGTTCAGTCATTGAGATGACGACCTTAAGCACCCACATAAAAGATGTTATCTATGTTTACTGTAGTTTTTCTTATTGCATTATAGCTAACGGTGTAAATTATCTAAATGGGGAAAAGAGCAGCATAAACCATTTCTTTTATGAAGTCTTGATTAAGGAAAATGTAATTCTTCAGAAATCAAAACATTCTTTCAGAAAATTGCTCAAGCACTTTCAAAGACTCCAATCCTGGCTGAGTGAGTTTTAAGTCTATACCTTTCTTTGGATTATACATCTTTCAGCTTTCCCAAAAATCTCCTGAGTTACACAAGGGATTACCACACAAGACTTGCTGATAATTTTCTCTTAAATTCTTCCAGATGCCCTGGTAATATAGTTCATATACTTCCTTACACAAGAACCAAAACACAATAAGTTTAATTCTGTATGTATTTTTGCTGATAAATAACTTGGGGTAATCTTCCTACTTCTTCCTTTCATGATTGGTACAAACAAGAATGCAATTATCTGACTGTTCTGTGGTTTCAAAGTCAGAAATATTACATCCTCTGTTCTCGTCCTTTCTTTTAAACCCTTCTACACTTTAAATTTTATTCTCCCTTTTCTTTTTTTGTTTATTTATTAATTATTCTTTATTTCCTGTTTGTTAAACTTTCTTCCAATCAAGGTTCTTTCTGTCTTTAGCTCAAAAGGCTGTCCTGCTCCATTCTCCTCCTCCTTTCAGATATTGCAAACAGGTCAAGTGGACCAAACTGGTCACTTGGGTTTATTTTTGGTTTTCAATTGGGTCATGTTTCTAGCTAAACAGTTTTCTAAATCAATCTCAGATGTACCTTTTTCATTTTCTGTTCTTTCTCCTTTTATTTCCTCCATTTTTTCTTCACAAAATGTCTAAACTTCTTTCAAGAAAACAAATGAAAAAAATATGGAACTACATTGTTCTTTACCCAGTGTGATTTACTTGTCCGTAGATCTCCTTTTCTCCTTCTCTCTCCTTCTTTCTCCTTCTCCTCGTTCAGTATTTTCTCCATTTCTCTTTGCTGTTTCCTTGCACATAGCTAGTATCTTCAGACTAAAGAATGTCTTTCCTTTAACTCCATTTAATTTTCCACCTACCACCTTTTTTGTTTCCTTTTTTTCCTCTAGTCTCTGACAACATGTGAATCTCTCAAAGGATTTCTCATAGTCTCTTTAAACAGTTCTGTATCCAAATTCAAGAGACAGGATGACAATCTTGTCTTCTTTGTCTAGTACCATCAGAATAGTCAGGGAAATCCATTTTTTCTTTTCTTCTGTGACTGTTTTCTCAATGAATTTTTGGGGTTTTAATTTTTTTTTTAAATTTCTTTTCCTCTGAGAATTTTTGTCAGTCTTTCTATTCACAGC
Organism: Phylloscopus whistleri; assembly: GCA_017589585.1. Classification (NCBI taxonomy): domain Eukaryota; kingdom Metazoa; phylum Chordata; class Aves; order Passeriformes; family Phylloscopidae; genus Phylloscopus; species Phylloscopus whistleri. The sequence continues at coordinate 4,782,755 of JADMLD010001552.1, forward strand.
AGTTCCAAAATGCTTTCCAAGCCTTTTTTTTCCCCAACTGAATTTTAATCTAGATAATCTTACCTAAAATTCAACCATTTTAGGCAAGAAGCATAACTTCTGTATTTCAGATGTCTCTAATCAGGCCCAAATGAAATCTTCTAGCCCTTAGAAAATAATTGTCACATCATGTTAACAGAATACAACATTCAAACATGTAATGTATGATTAACAGACACATCTTGACTTCTTTCTGTAATTGAGCCCAGCAGTTGCCTCATTTTCTCAGGCATTGTGAACACCAGTAAAATGCTTATTGACACTTCCTTGCTTTACATTCTCAAATCCTGTCTGGGTTTTAACCTCTAAGGTCTCCTTTCCATTTACACACAAGTGCTTTGATCCAGGTTTTCATAATTTCTTGTTCTATATTACCCTATATCTTCAATGTTTCCAAATTCTCCTCCTTGTTTTTGTCATATCAAAGATTAATCACTTGCCTTCATGTTCAAAATTCCTAACTCTTGATTATCTCTGTGTAGTATCAAGAGGATTTTTTTTCTGCCTCCTGGTAGCTCATAATATTATTTCTTCTTCAACACATTATTAAATTTTCAAATAAACATGTAGTCATTCACCTGGAGTAATTCTTTGTAAATATCTTCAAAGTTATTTCTTTGTCTGCTTTTAAATTCACCAATAGAACTCTACTTTTGTAACTAAAAATTAGAGAAGTAAGCTAAAACTACTGTTAGAAATTCTTGTGTTCTTGAAGGTCTGCACTACCATCTGTCATGGTGACCACTATTGCCTCATTGCTTCCTTGAGTTTTCCAGCATATCCATATGTTGTCCTTTTTGTAATGGCAAATGCTCTAAATGCACTTTCTACTTTCTGGTTCTGTACTTGTACAAGTCCTACTATCATGGCATTTTGAGACAGTGCTTGCTTTATGATTAATAAATATTTGGTAGCATTCACCGAGCAATAACAAGAAAACAGAAAATTATTGGAGTTGTCACTTACTTACACAAGGAACATGACAGAACCCTGCACTGATTCCAAGAAATATCTAATGATGTGCAGGGATAGTAAGTGTAGATAAACTGAATTAATTCATTTTTACTCCATCTAAAATAAATTGGGGTTTAGTTTTTAAATTTCATAGAATATGAGAATTTTCTCCTATACTTCTCTTTTTTTCTGTGGGAACAAGGCTTCTTAAGTGTTTTCATACAGTTTTCTGATTTTATCAGGAACTCCTGTGGGATTTTAAAAAATATTTTAATAATTCATATTTTTTAAAATAGTCACTTATTACCTGATAATATTTATTAATCTATAGCTCTAATATGCTTTTTTAATATTTGCCTACTCACATATATTTTTTCTTCCTATTAAAAAGAGTCTTATTCAAGTACCCTTGGATCAGAGATGTAATATCTTATGGGTTTTAAGGCTGAATATACTATTATAGTGTGGATTTAACTTTGTGTTATTTTATTTTTGCAATGAAAATACAACTTCTATTGTTGAAAATTGAAGTCTAAACCTTTTTTTGGTTTATTTTTTTTTATTTTTTAATTTTTTTTACAATTCCTGAATTTGAGCAAGTAATATGAAACTTGTATGTTCTATTGAAATAATTTCCTCTTTTTTATGGAAGTAAGTATTCCACTTTATCATGCTTAGGATGTGTTGTTCAGCAATCTTTTTGATTAAACAAACGTGTCCCCTTATAAACCAGCATAACTCAACATGCAAGAAAGAAAATACACAGAATATCTTTTCTTCTTTAAATACCAATGAATTGTAATTAAAAAGTACAAATTTTCACAATGAGCAAAATCACTTGTGTAACTTGTAACAATGTTCATCTGTAGAATTTGAAATTACGAGGTTAATTTACTCTGATTTACTCTGTATATATCTTTAAATGCATGACAATAGAAGAATCTGCCATTAGATGTAGTGAAATGCAAACCACATCTTATGTAGTGTGTGGGTTGCAGATATGGAATTTTTATGATAGATCCTAAAATATGATGTTTTTCACCAGATTCTCTTTCTTATATTCCAGCTTTCATCAAAGGGAAACTACTTGGTCCCATAGCAGCTGTAAAGTTGACTCTGAGGATGTCGTATTTCCACTGGCTGTCTTGCTCAACTGAGATTCCGCTTTGTTTTGACTCACCCTTGATTGTGCAGAGCACAGCCATTTACAGCTTGATTTTAAAAACTCACTTCTCATGAAATTATTATGCTTTTCTACCTTGCTTTCTAATTCTATATTCTAAAAATAAGGATTTTAAAGTACTTTTATTTCTTTAGTGTAAAGGTGGTCTGTTTTAAAGAAATAAAACTCCTCTATTTTATCTTCCCTCAAAGGAGGGCAAGTTATACCATATTTTTTATTTACAAATATCTGTAGTGCACAACCTTATGAAGAACTGTGTTGGTAATACAACATGGAGCTCCACAAGGATGTTGTTAGCACTATGCTCTAACTACAGAAACATGCCTGAAATTACTACTGTCTTGTAGACTTCAAAGCCAAACAAGAATTATTTTACTGCCACACTACATTAAAAATGTTCCAATAAGTATTTTTAAAAGCCAGAATAATTGAAAAAGTATGTACAAGTTTAATATAAAAAGCAAAATAATTTTTCCCTTAAATACCCATACTTTTGTGTAACATATAACTCCAAATTCAGAAAGAGATTAACTAGATATAGAAAATATATTGGCCTTGCCTTTCATTACATAGTTAGCATTTAATCCAGATGTAATCCAGATGTAATCTACCACTTTCTCAAAGAGATATAATTTCATGGGAAAATATAATGGCTATTCTAGTGTAAAACTTTCCTCTGTCCATCAAGTGACATTTTTTAAAGTAGAAACTTAACAGAAGCACAAGTCTAGAAGCTAATCTTTCTCCTAATAGATGTCTCGTTATTTTAAGATAGAAACTTGATGCAATGAAGTTAAAAATACTTTTCTTTTTAAAAAAATCTTACTCTGTATTTATGGTTTTTTGATATTAGTACTTCAGTTTTCTTTCTATAATAAAAATATTTTCAAAGAGGTATAGTAGTCATAGGCTATCTTGGATTCATAATTTTGCAATGAAGTTCAACAACTACCTACCTTCAGTAAAGCCAAAGGACAAAAATGGACAAAAGTTTAACTCCCTCTTTTGACCAGATCTGCCATAGCTCAAAAGTGCTATTTGCAAAATATTCTTGATCTTGAATGTTGTTAGTTTGTTTTAACTTTCTTTCAGTGTTTATAATCTCAACAATGATTATGAAAAGTTAAAAAAAAGTCTTTTTTAGCTCTGGAAGAATTTAAATCTAGTGAGCACATCAACAGCCTCTCTGAAGTAGTCCTTATTAAAGATGTAGAGAAAGATATGCTTTTTCAGAGTCATCATAATGTTCAGAGCTTTTATACTAATAATGCCAACAACATACAGAAGTAAAGAGGGAATGGGAAAAGAGACGCTTTGCAATGTACTGTTAGAGTTCTACCCAATTCATAGACCAAAAGGCTTGAATGGCAACAACTACTACTTTAAAATTGTGTTGTAATGTGCATCAACATCATGTTTGTCAAGTATTTTAAGAAAAATCATACTATTACAGGGTCATCATGCAAATTAACAGAGATTGATGTCCAGAACTATCATGGTTGATTATTAATTCATAAAGAAATTATATTTTGATTTTAAAATTTTCCATCTTTGTGCATGGATATGTTGACAGACAGAAAATTTTTTACAGACTACCTTTACAATATTTCCCAATATTAGGCTTGGAGTTGCTACTTCTAAGGATGAAAACTGTGTCCAGAATTATTATTTAGAATTACATTTTGGTGTACAAATGTAGTAATCTTTTCTTCAACATGTAAACTTTGAAGGCAATAACTTTTTTCCTATTGCATATTTTTCTCAGTTATAATAAGATATAGATAGCAGCTAGATTCTCCAGCTTCTGGAATAGAGGGCATATTTGATGGTATGTGTAGGTAAGTGTTGGTAAATATTTAATATGTTACAGCAAAGCAAGGGAATGAATCAAAAAAATAAAATTTGCACCTGAATTAATCTAAATAAATAAGACAAGTATATCTCACCAAATTATGAGACTATCTTTTTTCTTCTTCTCTCTGTGTCTTTTTTAAAATAGAAAACTGGCCAGCATGAGCAGTCAGGGTATCTTACTCATGGCAACAGCTCACAGTAAGAACTGTACTCCTTTCACTATCTCCTTAAATTTATTGCTGCCTTTACTGTCAACATCTCCTGCCACCTGCACCTGAAAATTGCCTACCCTCTGGGACAAAGAGAATTATTATTTTATAGGAGTACAGAACAGAGTGATCCATGTTACCCAGCAGAAATTTCTGACTAAATGATCCCAAGCTTCACATTTCAAATTTTTAAGTAGATTTACTCATTTATGTCTGTACTACAAACTTTGGTACGTATTTTTGTTTAGGCCCTGATTTCATTCAAACATAAAGTTTAGTGGCAAAGTCATAATCTCATGTTTCATAGTTTATCACTGGACACCTATCTCAAACTGGTTGTCAATGTCATGATACCATCTACACTAAACTGGAATTCCATGCATATTTGCAGAATTAATAAGAAACAATCAAAGCAGACTTTCCTTCATATTTATCATGTATTAGTAGAACTGTGCTAGGTCTGAACAATAAAGGAGTTATACATACAACATACTGCAATGAATTCCTATGGGTTTCAAGGTACATTTGAGGAGAAAATTACATGCTGTAGGAGGATGCCTTTTACATTTTTTCAAACAAAAATGTTTGTAACATGTCTCTAAACAATAATCTCTGCCAGTTCTGTTCAGTAAACAACATCATTGAACACTTTAACCAAAAACTAGGCAATTTTTTTTACTGAGGAGACAACAAATTTTTTTTTTATTTTACTAAAACAAAAAAAGTATTCATAAGGCTCAACCTTCTCACTGGATTACTCATGAACTGTTATTGGTAAAACAGAATCTCGTATTCAAAAAGTCTTGCAGTTCATAACATAAACTGATTGAAAGTAAGAAAAAAATATTAAAATTTCTTCTCTCAGTATACTAATTAATACTATTATTTACTTGTGTATTACTGGTAGAACTGGTTTAAAATTATATTTAATTTTAAATTAGATAAATTAGGCTCTCTGAATTTCTTGTACTTCCCTGGTCTTTTTCTAAGATTTCTTATATATAGCTAGTCAGAAATATAGGTCCTTTTGCTACAATAAATAGCAAGTTATTTTCATAATTTTATCAAATAGTACTACTCTTTTGGAAATTCTAAGAAGGACCTTAAAACAAGAAATAAATTTTCATTCTTCCTCCTTCATCCGATTGCTTGGGAACTGGGGAGAACCTATGTAATGTGTAAATATGTAGCACTTGGAAAATAATATTAATTATTACTGACAGTTTATTTTTAATAGATATTATATATGTGTGTGTTCACAGAATCAGAAGATATGCTGAGCTGGAAGAGATCCACAAGAGTTATTAAGTCCAACTCCTGGCCCTGAACAGCATCGTTCCTAAGAGTTACACAATGTGCCTGAGAGCACTGTCCAAAAGCTTCTCAAATTTTGCCAGGCTTGGTGCTGTGACCACTGCCCTGGGGAACCCATTCCAGTGCCCAAACACCTTCTGGGTGAAGAACTTTTTCCTGATATCCAACCTGAACCTCCCCTGACACAACTTCAGGCCATTTCCTCTGGTCCTGTCACTGTCACCAGAGGGAAGAAATCAGTGCCTGTCTCTTCTCTTCCCCTTTTGAGGAAGTTGTAACTGCAGTGAGGTCTCCCCTCAGTCTCCTCTTATCCGTGATGAACAGAACAATTGACCTCAGCTGCTCCTCATAAATCTTTCCCTCACCCCTTTGGGTGCCCCCTAATAGCTTAATATCTTATATTGGGGCCACTAAGACTGCACACAGTTTGGGGGAAAAGGACTCTTCTGGGAAGAAGGGGTTCTTCCTGGTCAGGTAAACATGATGGGGAAAGCCATCCAGAATTGTTTATTGTTGTAGGATCCATGGTGGATCATACTCTCTTGTATGCCTTTTGCTATTAATAATGTTGTTGCTGCTGTTCTTTCTCTTATCTGTTTCCAATACACTGTTCTTATGTTAACTCGGATTGGAGAAGGTTGAGGCACCTCCGATTAGAAGAGGGGAAGGCAGAGCAAATATGTGTGTGGTTTTCTTGGTGGGCAAACTAAATTAGAGAATAGAATTCCTAAACCATGACAGACCATGACCTGTGTTTCAAGACATTGCTTTGATAAGGAAATCCATTGCTGTAAATGGCGCATTGGGATTTTTTTTCTGTCACCTATAGATATCACTCTTATTTCATGAATGAAAATTACAATAATTCCATGCCCCAGAACTCATTGTGTCACATGTATTCCATTAGTTTTCCTGAAAACGTAAGCAAGTTACTTCCAGTTAATTTACTTATCATGGTTCAGATGTACCAAAAAATATTAGTTCCCTTACAAACTGACATTCTCCCAGCATATCATCTCCTATAGCCAAAAGGTGTAGTCACCCAGGCAATCAATAAAACAGAAGAGATGACTAATGAAGATGTTGACTTTCTTTAATTTAGTGTAGAGAATCAGTCACAAGGTCTCTTCTGAAATGCAACATATTAACTTCAAAATCAGCCCCTGAACCTGGGGTTAATGTTTTTGTGAAAGGAAACACACTTCTTTTTAATCCGAACAGTTCCAAAACTACTCAGTCTTTGGAAAGAGTTAAAATATGGGAAATCTAATCTTTCATCAAAACTACTTTTCTAGTTAAATTTTGGAAAGATACATTCAATGACAAACAAAATTAAATATGTCAGACTAGAACATACTCTAGGCTTTGTTTTTTTTTAATCTCTCCCTTCACAAGCATCACTAAATATCTGTTCTAGTGTTTTCAGTGGTGTTAAGTGATAAAAGTCATGGACCTTCAAAAGCTCAAATATGTAATTTTATTAATTATCATTCAAAATCCCTTAAGTGCAAGGTCATCATAACAAATTCAGGATCAGTAAGAAAATGTTTACGTAATTTCAACAAGTCTCTAGAAATAAAAGCAATCTGTTCATCTTCATGTATTTGTGTGGAATAAACAACACAAATGAGTAAACTAGAAAGATGGATTTATATTTGTACATGTAAATTTACTCTTTTAAGTGTCCTATTTCTTCAAGGATGATACAATATTAGGCAATATTTAGAAATTGTAGACCTCTATGAGAGTTGTTCTTCATTCCCTTAGGATTTTAATACTTATAATATCAATCTCCTAAAGCAAATGACTGATTAATCTATGCTTTTAATTTAAGCATTTTACTGGAAGTCCTGGAGCTGTAATTACAGGCATACAGTGCAGTGTCTTTCAAAATTTACTGGACATTTTTTTTTTTTTCTTTTGGAAAATGTAACTTAGAGAGTCACAGTTTAAAAACTCTTAAACTTTTGTTGTTTTGCTTGGAAATTAACTTTTGATCATAGCAACACAACTTATTTTAGTGGAGCAGTGTACTAGAAAAAAGAATTAAAATGTTGCTTTGTGTTACTCTGTGCTGTATTACATATGAGAGCTTCTCTCAGTATGCCTTTTTGTACAGAATTGCACCTCAATCTATTTCCACTTCATGATTTTAATAATCCCTTAAATAATATTTGCAAATTTCAGTTTGGAAATGAGTCAGATTTCTTTAAGACTATTTTAGGCCAGGGTTGCAATACCTCTTTGAGATTTATTTCCTTACATTCAGATCTAGTACTGACTATTTAGTCACTAGAAGCTTACTTGAGTTATATAATAATAAAATCTGTAACCTTCAAGCTGAAAGAACATAACCTTAGATGAGGATATCTACAAGAAGTACTAATTTTTATCAGCAAAACAAGACCAAGATTCCTATCATTATGATCAAGAACCACACCTCTATGTCTGCTGAAAAAGATTTATAGATTACTCCAGAAATTGTAGCCTATAAGTAAAGTATATTCATTGTTAAGGTAGTTACAAACTGTAACTTTATGTAATTCTTAACAAATACTTATAATAAACAAAATTATGGTGTGACCTGACCATGAATAAGCAGGTAATACCTGCATCTGTAACTTCTCATTTGTATATTTGGAACATTTCAGAGCCCAACTGCCTTTTCTAGCCTTGGTCAAAAACTTTTTGTAATTTCAAAATAGTGTGTCTGAAATCTGAACTTGGCTTATAGTCATTCATGAGATGAATTTGCAGTGTGCATGCTGGCCAAATGTATGTGTACACATGGAGATGTAAACACAGATATCATGCATCATTGTGTACATAAACCTCCAAGACAAAATCACTGTTAATGCTGTACTACTGCAAAAGCTGTTGACTTCTACTGGAACTGTGCAGTTTCACAGAAGGTAGACAAAATAATGACTAATATAAGTTGTCATGTTTAAGCAAAATAAACTAAAACCATAATAATTGACATTACTATGCCTAATTTTACTGAGAGAAAAGGAGGTAGTTCTCATCCTGAAAGTTAAATTCCTTATACTGTATTAAACTAATGCCTGAAATGTCAGAAAGATTAGTCACTGTTTCCTCTAGGGGTGTAACAATATTGCTAACTTTTTGTTCTAGTTGATACATCAGAAAGCTTGATTTTTAAATTTATTTTCATCATTTTCTTTTGTTACTGTTTTTTCCTAACATCACATGCAGTGGAAATGAGGAGACAGGGAAGAACCAGTTGAAAATTCCTGCTGAACTGCCGTATTGAATGAAGAGAATAAAGAGAAAAATAAGTATTTAAAAAGCGTGAGAAATCGTTTGACTTTAAGGACAATATGTCACCCTGTACCAAAAGAGAATCAGTTCTGATTGCTTTACTGTTTTATATTGCATTTGCTTTCGTGGGCTGCCCAGTGCTTTGCAAATTTCAGAACGGGACCTACATTTTCTTTTGTACTAAAATACAGAGAATGTTAAGGTTTTGATCTTGAACTGGTGATAAGTAGAATGATTGAAAAAAGAGAAACCTCTTTTCCTGGACAACTACTGCATAATTATGTAAAAGTTGATTAAGTGGTCTAACACTTGATGAAAATATGTAAATCATGCATAAACAACTCAGTCTGAATTGTCATTACTGTTACTGTCATGCATCTAATAAAATGCATAGATTTCAGTGTTAATTTTAATAGACAGTGTTTCACTTTGTTTCATGTACTTGTGCTCCAGGAATTCACGGTATCAGCCAAAAGCTCCCTAGAACTATATAAACAAAGAACAAATTAACAGGTAAAACTCCTCCCAAGTTACTTGAACCTTGCCAAAATTATTATTTTAAGAATATGTTATTTGATTCTGAAATTTTAATCAGAGACAAGGCAGAATCCAAACAAAAAAAGGGACTCATGTTCATGGAAAACAAGTAGAGTGTTTAAAATTTATAAGTAAAAACAAGTAATAATTATCAAATCTACAGTAATCTGGCAGAAGTATTAAAAATCAATCATATCAAAATACACATGGAAAAAAAAATAAAGCTGATCAGCTGAATTCTGGCTGTGGTTTGTTTTTTGTTTGTTTGTTTGTTTTTGGGTTTGTTTTTTTTTGTTTTTGTTTTTGTGGGGGTTTTTTTGTTTGTTTGTTTGTTTGTTTTTTGTAAAGTCAGTGGTAATCTGCTTAACAACATTTCCTTGTTGAGTATACAAGATTTCATGCAGCATAGCTGATAAAATCATATTTATAGCTAAAAAGTAAAAGAATTTAATCAAATTATTTATCTCATGATGGATAAACTTAAACAGGGATGGGTTTTTTCTTTTTTGTTTTCTCTGATGGTTTTATTTCACAATGTTTGAATATTGTAGATATCTCTAGATTACAAACAAAAACCCAATAAACTGAAAAGAGCCTACTACTTAGAACTGCAACTCCAGAAGAAAGAATTTTGGTTGTCATGTATCCTGTAACATACATCTTTTTTTGACAAGTTTTTTAATCTCTCTGTGTGAGAGGAGATTGCCTTACAAGTGAGTGATTGCTTTTTCGTCCTCTCAGGTTTTTAACATCTTTAAGGTAACTAATCATTTCCATGTTATCCTTGGGTGAAAGAAAGTAACTTTAATAATGGCAAGATACACGTCAAATTTAAGAGTTAATGTAACAGTTAATTGTAAAGGTGTTCAGAAGAGGCTTGATTTTTTTCAGCTGTATGGGCTTCAATGCTCAAATAATTGGCACACAACAGCCAGCAGAGGGAAGCCAATGGGTGGTGTTAGCTGTACTATAAGTTACAGAGATACTGATAAAAATATTTAGAATTTTCACACAGAAGTTGTTCACATTCACACTCATTTGATATTAGCATTCTACACCTTAGCAAAGACATCACCTTGAACTTTCTTCCTAATGATTATCCATTTTCTCTATTTGACAATTGACAAGCTTGACAGACTCATTAGACTGCTGAATTTGTAATTTGAGAGAACCTTCCTCAATAGCACCTGTGTAACAGCAAAAAAGTGCTATAATGTGAACCTAGAATGAATTTTAATGCAAATCTTATCTTAAGCCAACTGCTGGCACAGCAACTGAGGTTTTTTTCACCAGGTACAGAATAAAACTGATGTAACAACACAAGAAATTCCTGTTCTCTGATTCCCATGCCTTTTAAAACTTTTACCTCCATTTAACTAATAGGTTTGTTCTTAAATTCTATTAATTAAGAAAAGATAATAAAACCTTCAGCCTTAACACAGAGTTGTGGAACAGTCATGGAAACATGGCTGGAAGGCATCAGAGCTGGTAATCTGGTCCAACCTTCCTGCCAAGTAGTGTCACCCTAGAGTACATTCCACAGGAATATGTCCAGATAGGTTTTGAACATCTCTAGTGAGGGAAACTTCACAGCCTATCTGGGCAACCTATTCCAGTGCACAGTTACTTACCCAGTAAAGAAGTTTTTCCTTATGTTCACTTGGAACATTCTGTGCATCAGTTTATGCCCCTTGCCTCTCATCCTATTGCTTGGCACCAAGGAGAAGAGACATCCTCTTGATACCCTCCCTTCAGATATTTACAGGCACTGATGAGTGACCACTTTCTGTGGTCTATTCTAAAGGCTGAGCAGGCCCACTCTCTAAGCATTTCCAGATAAGAGAGATGTTCCAGTCCCTTAATAACCTTTGTTTCCCTTCTCTGGACCTGTTACAGGAGATTAGTGTCTCTTTTTGGCTTGAGGAGCTCAGACCTGGACACCACTCCAGGTGTGGCCTCATCAGGGCTCAATAGAGGGACAGGATCACCTCCCTAGACCTGCTGATACTCTCTTAGATATTACTGTCTTATGCAGCCGTGCTGTGAAGGTTCAGAATTTGAGGGATAAGGCACTCAATTTCAGATGGAAAACAAATCATACTGAAATTGGCTTTTCCTTGTGCTAATTTCTGTAATATATAATTTAAATACTTCACAGTGTAACTTCTAATATTATGATGTTTCTAGAGTTATTGATTTTCAAAAAGGAAAGCATGGGTAAACATGAGGCCCAGTATTAATATGCTAACATGACCAGTGTAATTTTGCATATAATTGCATCTTTTCCACAAAAAAAGGAAAATAACCTACAGTCTAAGAAAATTGCAATTTGCATGTGATTGTCATGCAGGTGTTGGCTCTGGAACTTATCCACCAGATAATAAAAAAAAAAACTGGGCAAGAAAAAGCAACATAACTGAGGAAAAAAAGTAAGTCAAAGTAATTTCCTACATCCAATTTTCAGACACAACGCTATTCACAAACACAAACCCTGTTTTCTCCATTTGCTAACCAATTCTATACACTCGCATATGTACTTGAAACAGAAAGGTTGAAAAGTAATAGAAATAACTATTGAAACGAAAAAGATGCAGATAAATTAAAATGATTTGCAGGACTTTTTTTTCAGTGACTGTCTTTATGCATCACTTTTTTAGTGACTCTCTTTATGCACCATTTTGATTTGTTTTTTTTATAAGGCACACTCTAATTAATTTGAGGCCACAACTTCTTTTTCTTGCCAGTGTTGTAGGTTGCAGAACCTGAATGCAGTCTTGACCAGAGGGCCATGTTCATGTCTGTTTCATGTCAGAAAGGATATAATTACGAAATATCAAACAAATGTTGAAGTTCAAAAAGGAAACAAGGGGATAAAGGGGCACAGTAACTATTCACAAAGATTACCATTTTAAAGCATTAATATTAATATTCATATCCATAAGGACATGCTTCCCATGAATCCAAGTCGTGCCTGATCTGCAAGTTACAGATGGAGTACTCCAGCTTTTTAGACATTTCCTTTGATTATAATGACATATGTTAGTAAGGGCAGAGGTGGTCAACTTTAATGTCACTGAATTCAATATATGAACACTTAAAATGACAGAAAGTGTCTCTGATTTGGAGGTTAATGGGAGCATAATAGACCTCAATAAACCTGTTTGCATCTCCTTCCTGTCAGTAAAGACCAAGCTCACTAATGCCCCACATGAATCAAGTTAGCAGGAGCTTGACTTAACCAAAGTTGGACAGGCTAAAATTGTCTCTGTTGTGCCAATGAAAAGCTAGAATATTTATGATTTTTAAATGTTGAAAGATTGCAGGTTATTTTCTAAAATGTTTAACTTGTTCTGTGGGCAAATCTACAGGTAACTAAATTGTTGAAATATGATCTATTTTGGTAGCTCTAAACTACACTCTATTTTAAACTGTATTTCACAAAGTAATATTTCAGAATTAATCTCTACATTTTCATTGCAGCTTTATAGCCCTGGTCCATAGAATACGTCTCTATAACAGTTGTAAAGTGTGATTGCAGCCTGGTGATGATATTCTTCTGCAAGTTCCATCTATCTGATCAAGGCAGATCAACTCTGTGATTAGGTGAGCTCTAGCACAAAGTAACCATGGTCTTTTAATCAGATGGAGAGTTTTAACTCATGAAGGTTGGAATGCAGTAATGATTTTGTCACTGGAATATTCCTGCTGATTTTAAGCTTTCCAGGGGAATGCAATAAGCATTGCAATATTGCAATAACATCTCTGTTTTGCACTGAAAGCTCACACCCTGGCCACAGCTGTCTGACTGGAGACCAGAGCATAAAATATGCATGTTGGGATTTAGTGCCAATATGAAGTGCTAAAAACTACCTGTCAGTTAATGCAGTAAACCTGTCTACATATAGAAACTGCAAATCAGAAAGAAAATTTGAGGAATTAATCTGAAAATATTTACACAAAATCTGAAAGATATAGAAAATGCACCGGTAATATCAACTGTAAAATTTGCTTGTAAGTGGGGATGTTGGTAACAAGAATGACTCATGAATGGTCAAAGATAAGATGTTACAGAAATTTACAGTTTTGGGGAGATCTGCATATATATGTATATATGTATGCATATATCTGTATATATGCATACATCTGTATATATGTATGTATAAAATGGAATAGATTAAGATTATAGATATATTAGATTTATATATATATAAAGAATAGATTAAGAACAAATGAAAAAGCACCTTTCAGAATCAGTTAGATACTTTTGCATATGTGAGGTTTTTTATATTTTGTTGTTTTGCGTTTTTTTTGCAAATTGTTCACCAATATCATCCTGTACACTTAAAATACTTTAAAACAAACCATGAACCCTTATCTACTTTTCTAGTTCTATTTCTAGCAACAGTCTCATCTAAAAGAATGCAATTTTAATTGAAATCTATTTTCTGTTTTTTTCTTGTAGCTATGTATGAAATTTGGATGATTTTATTAAAAACTACTTCAATACACATCCACTTCTTCTATCACTTCTGCATGATTTCTGACCTCTTCTCTGACCTCTTCTCTGACCTCTTCTCCTTTATGCATTATATTTATTGTACTATAAAGTAGTATTGTAATTTAGTATTTAAAAGGCTCTTCATATTTGTGTTTGCATTGCCATTACTCTTGTAACAATATGGACTTTTATAAATCAATGTTCTTTTTTAATCTATTTTTCTTCATTATTCATAGCATGAGTAGAAGAGCTTCTATAAAAAACTGTACCTAGTGTTCACACAATCACTGACGTGACATAGCAAAGGGAAGTGATGAATTCTCCATGTCTTTAAATTTTCAGACCAGGATTTTATGTATCATTGAAAGGAATTCATTAATCAAAAAAAAGCACTACCAAGAGATTTATGGAACCATGTTTTTGTATTATATAGTAACAAAGTATAAATAATCAAATTATGTAAAAAAAATCTATTATGCCCTGAATAATGTCAAATAATCTTATATGAAAGTTTTAAAGTAATATATTCTTACACTAAAGATAATTTCTGTATAATTTTATTCATGATCATGACTGCATACATTGCCTAATATTCTTATTTCAGAGATCCTATGAAATTTTATGTCTTACCAAAAAACTCCAACCAAAAGCCAACCAACAGGAACCAAAAAAACCCAAAACTGACCCCAAAAAATTACAATTTCCATTTCTAACATAAAAAAGATCGTAAACCCAAAGCCTCTATTTACTAACAACCATGTTTCCTCTACTCCTTGAAATTCAAGGAACAATTAACGTTGCAGCAGTCAAAAATTATCCATTAATTAGTGCTGGAAGCAAGCACCCATGAAACACAGGTGATAACCATAAATCAGAACAATTAGCCTGTCTAAAAAAGCAACATGATCAAATCAGAAACTCTCTACCACCTGCTCATTTAATCTTAGGTTATAGTGGTTTTTTTCTGTTGTGAGGAGACAAATCTGTACAGGATGACGTGAAATTTTACAGCTATGACTCCCTCAAGGTTATTCTTTGAAAGACATTCTTTGCAGCTAAGATTTTTTGCATTTAATCATCTTGAAAACTGCCAATAGTTTCAAAAAGGCATGAATAAATTAGGAAGAAATATGAATGAAAATAGGTAGGTCCTTGTAGATTTGAGTGAAATAAGTTGATACAGTCCACTTCCCAAAATCATTTAAATAGATGTCAGTATTGAATGCTGTGATGAAATCTATTATAATCACTAGAAAGAACCAAGTAAAAGCTACAAATCTTGCCAAAATAATGCAAAAGAGAAAGAAAAAAGAAAAAGACACCTTATGTAGATCTTCAATATTCCTGCAGGGACATGGAGAGAAACATAAACAGGTAGGGGCAAAACTAAAGAGGCAAGTGACATATGTCATTTATCTCTTCACCCTAAGTGCTCTGCCTACTATGAAAGGACAATTAGCAGTGTGACTCAGATTCTATTAGCCCATAAATTTTATTAAATATAATTTCAGCTTTATTTCAGAGTAATTAAATTTTTTGGGTCTCCTAAATAGCACAAATCTTCAAGGAATATCAAAATATCTCTCCACTTCCCAGGGAAAAAAAAAGCAAAAAAAAAAAAAAGCAAAAACTCAGCAAGGACAACCAGGAATTTCTCACCAAAAATGGAAAAAAACCACTTAGTCATGGAGGTCTTTGGGGTGCACATTTATTATTTCAAGACAGAAGAGAACATGTGTTTATTTGGATAACTGTTTTTCTAATTAATACCATGACTAATTTTCTTATTCTGGTCTCACTAATATGTATGGGTTTCACAGCAGTTCAGAGAAAAAGGGAGACAATATGCCAGACCACAGACTATTGCTGTTATAGCTCAGGCCCATTAGTGATTTCTCTTCTCTCCAATCCTTAGCAAAGGAAGAATGATTGAAGAAAAACTTCTGTTGTGTGTAAGAAAACAGAAGGATACTACAATCATTACTCTTTAGAAGTGCTCTGAAATAAAAAACAAAAACAACACTAAGTGGATTTTTTTCCTCTCAGCAAGACTCCGTGGCAACAATACCGGGGAATAGCCACTGGCCAGCACACTACTAAGACATTATTAGTCAGGGTTACTAGAAACTGTTCCTGAAAGTAGTAAGAGATAATAAAAAAAATTCTAGATAGTGAAATTATCAACTACTCAATTTTTCTAAGCTCAAAAAAAGGTATAAACATGAAAAATTCAGTATGGTTTGGAAATAAACAGGAAGAAAATAATTGAGAAAAGCTGCAATTTGATGACCATTATTTTCTTCTCTCTCCCTGTAAGGTGGGACACAATTGCAGCTAAAAATGCCCGCTTCTACAACCATATTCCAGTCTTCAACTGTAAAATTACAGTTGAAATAATCTTCTTTTTGTTTTTCTGATAACAACTGTCTCCTTCAGTTACTTCTGTTCAAACAGTGTAGAATGTCGAGTCATTGCTAGTAATGAGATTAGTTTTGACCCCAAAATGAAAAAAAAAACTGAAAGTCATCTATCAGAAGATCAAAAATACTCAACTATTCTTTAGCTGGAAAACATAAATGTAAACACAGTCAATACAGTCAAACTAAAATTGTACCAATATCTGCATTTCTTAAGGTTTTCCTTATTAATATATCATATACAAGAATATCATGTCGTGTCACATACTTTACAAGCACGTTACTCAAAGGCAAAAGCTTTTCAAAGAAGATACTTTGAAATCACAATAACAAAATGGGATCTGTGAATACAGAAGGGCAATAAAGAGAGACAGAGAACACTAAACAATGGTTTTCAATTGCTTTTTTTTTCTTCTTGTGGGAATGAGTCTGAACATTTATTTTTCATGCTACAGGGAGACCTTGTAAAAAGCTGGAAATCCATCTTATATACTCAGCTGTAACTTAGGTCAAGTACTACTCAGTAAACATCCATAGAATTGTATATGACAGGTAATATTTCATAATGGCTTCTTCACTCCCAAGCTGCCCATTCCTTAATGCTGAACTACCATAACTAAATTAATATTCAGCTGAAATTGGAAATGTATCATTAATTCTTTTCCATAAGAATGAATTTAATTATGGAAGGAATTGAGTAGATGAGCCCAAGTTTGGAAGCTCATGCTTTAAATTGAAGGAAAAGATATAATTAGAGATTATTTCACAAAAAACAATGTAGTCCAGTTTTATTTCCCCCACATTTCCAGTTCGAGGATGTGCTTCAGTATTAGTAGTGTCATCAGTACACATGATGCTGTTCAGTAGTTGATTGCTTGTTGTGCCATATGAGTAATAACTCTACGTGTAGCAATCAGAATCTCAAAGTGATATAATTTAGTACAGTAAATCTCAAATTATGTGCTCCTTTTCAAGAGGAGGGAACACAATGCAGCCTGAGTGTTGTGGCTTGCATAGCACATGGTAACACAATATATCTGATTCTCTATTACAGCTACACATACCACCATTTACCGCTGAGAAAACAGAGGTATCAAATGCTGCCAGACCATTAGTGCAGCTTTTTACAGCTACTTTGTAAGAAAAATTACTACAGCGGATGCAATTGTGGATAATCAAGTTCACGATTACTTTTCTTTGTAGAACACTTTTGTCAGAAGTAAACAGTTAGTCAGGGTGCAGTTTCAGGATAAGTTTCAGTCAGAGAGTAGTTTAAGAAGCTACTCTGAAATGGAAGCAGCCTTCTGAACTGAACCAAAAGTATTGTTTGGACAAGGCTTCATTAGTAGCACCAATACATAAATGTAAGAATGGCTCAAAAAAGGAACTGTATTACTGGTTTTTACTCCAGTCATGTCAGCTGTCTGGCTTACATCACAGTCCCACTTAAATCTTCCTACATTGGAACAATAAAGGAAGAGGCAAACAAGTGTGGAAACTGAAACTGATAAGCAGAAGAAGAAGAAGGAGAAATGTTTATACTGAAAAAGTTTTATTCTCTGCTCAGCACCAAAATCATTGATGTGGACACACCAGGGTCAGCAGAAAAACTCAGGTAAGTGTCCTTGTGAATTAGGATCTCATATTTTTTTCCTATCGGAATCCTCTTTAGCATTTTAACACACTTGCCTGAGAAAAAGGATGCTGTAAAATACTAAAATTATGGGTATAAGATAAGACATCCAAAAGTAAGATAGTAATAGTCCATAATCCTCACCATGCAAAATCAGGCACATCATTGCTTAACACTTACAGATAATTAGTGAAAAACCATTGATTTCTGATGTTTATATATATTATTGATTTTCTAAGCTGCCCCCTCCCCAAAAAGTATTTTCTTACAGTTTTCCAATATACTCTGGACTAGGAATATAAGATACAGAGGAAAAAAAATCCATGTAAAAAAATGGATGCAGTTAACAGCTTTGTTTTCCTATATAATCTAAAGTAGAATATAGATAAAGTTTCAGTCAAATGATTTCTTATATTCTGATCTGAAATTTTCAAGTTCAAGACACATGCAAAAAGAAAAAAAAAGGAAGGGAAAGGAACACTAAATGAGAGGAAATCTTTAAAGAATAAACAGAAGTATTGACTAAAGACTTTCCCCCATCTATTTTCATCAGTCATTTCACCAGGAGTTTAAAATTTCACACAATTGCAAATTAATGCAATTTGAAATGGAGGTTCGACTCTTTGACCATTCTTGCCTTTTCCTTGATCTGAAATTTGGAGTCTCCAGATGAGTACATTCAGATAACCAATACAGCAAAAACCCCTTCTAGATTATTTTTAACCTCCTTGTTGATGGATCTGAATAATACTAGATTGTAGTTTCCATGTAGGGATCATTTTTCATTCTTTCTAGAATAAAATACACATCTACCAGCTTGTAAGTGTGGGTAAAATTAAGCAAAAAAGATGACTTTGTGAAAAATTTCCAAAGAAATTTCGTAGTGAATGCATTCATTTGGTGATTATGTTTTACTCACGGTGGTGATCTGGTAGTATTTTTTTGATTAATCTTTCAATAATGCACAACATTAGTTTCAATTTCACTTAAAAGAAAATCCAAACCTCCTTTACAGATGCGAAAAAGGTAATCCAGAACTGTGGCACACACTTCAGCAAAGTAATCTGGAAATATTTCCAGATTTAGCTCTCTGATTTACTTAAAAATCACAGTGAAATATTCAAAGAATAAATCTAAAGTTGCAGATTACTACTTTAAAAATAGGAATACCATTAACCCTCTGTCTATACCACACTCTACAGACAATCACTTTGTCTCTAAAAATACAGATGGTCCAAAAATATAGATAATCCAAACATCTAATTTCTTTCTAAATTAATTGTTGTTAAGATTGTCATGCAAAATTCACCTCCCAACCATTTTTTTCCATCAACAATAATCGTACAAAGTATCATTGCATTTAGAAGTCCTTAATTTCTCTCACAGTTAGATTATGTTATTGCGCTGGTTTTGCATTGGTTGAAGAAAAGCTGTGGGAAAACCTGTCAGCAATTAGGTTTGAATATTAACAACCTGTGGAACCAATTAAAGAGCTAGATATGCCTCTGTGGCCATAAAAAATCAGAGGAGGTTAAAATCAGAGGAACCCCAGGAAAACTCTCTTTTCCTTCCAGCCTGAGAAGAGGTAACAAGTGGGCCTGGCTTCCTCCTTGCTGGGTTGGGCTGGGTGGACCCTGCTGAGGGCCAGGCCCCTTCCTGGGAAGCCCCCTGGGCTGGGTCAGGGCTGGCCCCTGGCAGCTGCAAGGCAGGGGGAGGGGAGGAGAAAAGGCCCCATCCCGGCCGGATGAGGCCTCCAGTGGCTATTAATATCCTGCTGCTAAGACTTTTCCCCCCAGAGCCAGCAGCTGCCAGGCAGATGAAAGGGGGAGAGGAAGCCCAAGGGCAGCTTCTCTCCCCACCAGGGGCAGCTCTGCAGCCATGCAGAGTAACCCCGCAGCAGCAGAAGCCCCGAGTTCCTGGCCCAGCCCAGTGCGGCCTGACCCTACCACCTTTGGCCACTGCCTGAAAGAGCGTCATGCTCTCTGCAGGTCTGGGAGAGGTATTAACTCTTTCCTTGACAGATGAAACTTGCAAAAAAAATACTAATCCCCTCTAAATAAGACAGAAGGACAGAGTGAGGACATGTGGAGAGACAATACGGAGACATTAAAATCAGTGAAGGAGTCATGTTTTAGATGAGAAGAGAACAAGAAGATTCCTTGGTTTTAGGCTGAAACTCTTTTGTAAGCCATGGCAATGGACTCCAATACACTAGAATATCCCTCTAAGTTGTGGAAGACACGAATGGGGAGATGAGAGCGTTCAGATTGTAGATATGAGCAAAGGTATTTGTGGTGAACTAGGTAAATATCGAAGTAGCTGTGATCTCATGAGAAGCTTGAACAGAGAGAGAGATAGATGAAGATGAAGATGAAGATGACGATGAAGATGATGAAGAGCTCCCTCAGGAAGAGAAGAAGAATATCTCTGTTGCCAGAGATGAAATGATCTCAGAGAGATATGAAGAGAACCTTTGCTTTTGAGCCACTCATTATTAAAATGGTACCCCATGACCCATAATGCAACTGTTGGGAAGTCTGAGTGATACGGAGGGACTTCACAAATGCAGATTCCCGGCTGGCTGCTTTTGTGGGAACTAAAATCCACAAGAGAACTGTCTGTCTTGTGAGAAGTTTCCATGGCAGACTAAAAGAGACCTCTCTCTCTAAATGAACTGATGAAAGACTATTTTAAAGGTGGAATACTGACCTGAGTCCCAAGTTTTGTCTCTATATGTTGTCTTTGAGAAGAGAAAGGAAAGTTGTGGGGGAGGGGAAGTGTTTTGAAAGTTTTATTCTGATTTTTAATAATTTTTTCTCTCTTGCAGTTTTGTTAATAAACCTGTTTTTGTACCCTTTAAAGTTTTGAGCCTGCTTTGCTTTTCTTCTAATCCTATCTCACAGCAGAAAAGAGTGAAAAATTCTAGTAGACACTCAAACCACTACACTACTTGGTGCAGTGGCTTGGATACAGAAATTGGCAAACCTGAAACCACTTTCCACCCAGTTTCGACCTGAAACCATCATAGTTATAGGAGCTAACACTTTGTGTTTCAATCTTTAAGCCCCTTTGCCTGACTAGACGATATAAGGTGAGGAAATGAGGGATAATTTTTTTTTTTATAGACATTGTTAATATTAATAACACAGAATTAGAAAACAAATTTGGTAGTGGAGTATCCTTGTAATTTAAATTATAACAATCATTTTATAACTTTCACAGATATAAAGCCTGGTTAGCTGTCTAAACCACAGTGAAACTATTATAAGTCTTTGATTAAAAAGTGAGTTTTTTCTCAAGAAAAACCCCCTACATTGTCACACAGAATTTCTTACTATATGAATGAAGCTCATTCCTGTATGGAAACATGACATTAACTGTATTAATAAATCATTGAAATCAATAAAAGAGCAAACAGGAATTAAAATACACGAAGTATTACTGCTTATAAATGTATACATATATGTTTCTGAGGACATATACATTTTAAAAAACTAAAGCAAACAAGAGCAAAATCAAACAAAGTAACAGCAACAACAAGAACAACAACAACAAGAAAAAATGATGCCTCCAAAACCCAGAAAAACTTTTAGAATTATCATTTTCCCTTTGGAAGATGGTACTTCTTATTATGCAGAATCTTGACCTGCACCAAGTATCAAAAACAATGCTATCCTCGAAATTTTCAAGTTTCTTCACTATTTTTTTCCAAATAAATTTTAGAAATTTTGTGTTTGAATCTTTTTATTGAATTATTCTTCATATATTAAAAAAAATCTGAAAATTATGTGACTGTTTAAGCTATTTTCTGGAGGAAACATTCTCACTAGGAGTACTAAGGAATGCTTTTGCTTGTGTAAGCCTGCTGTCATGGAGAGAAGGAAATACATTTTGAGGTATTGCTTTAATTTGTACAGAATTTAAGCAACACATACCAAAAATTTTGAAACTAGGTGTAAAAGGATAAGTGATATAACCTAGATTTAGAACAGCAAAAAATAAAAATAAGCTTAAAAATTACTGTAAACCAAATAACTTATGAGTTATTTTGATTTATGGTCTCTATTTTCATTTTACAAAAGTAATCTATATTAATACAAACACAAAGCTTTGCCTCTGCTTTATTAAGTAGTACGTGTCACATTTCATGCCTCTAAAAATGGAAAAAAGTAACAATATTTGGTTAATGTAGCAAATCGTTTGCTTAAGACTAGCACAAGGTGAAATTTAAATGACTTTCAAGGAGGGAAATATTGTTTAAACTTTTGTTTGAAATATTGAACTACTATTGTTTTTTTACCCTATTTGCCCTTGGTTTGAGTAATCTGATGTTGAAAATTCTAGCGGACAGGTATAACTGGTAATATTATAACTATGACATAATACAACTATTACTTTCTAACTTTTAGATAGGCAAAGTAATAATTTCAGATAGATTCTATCAGAATAAATGAATGTGACTTTTTATTTACTAAGGTCTTTGAGCTGATTGTACAGAACAGTTCAATTTTTACTTTGTGAGCTCAGCTTTATTTGATTGTGTAAAGAATATGCTACATGCATAAAATATTTTTTCCAGGTGGAAAGAATGGCTGAAGATTATTTTTCACTGTGGTTTAATAAGCTGCTTTAATAATATTCCAGGGAGTGCTGATCTCTCAGTGAGGCAATTCGTTGAATACTTTTAAGATAAGGTTCAATTAGGCCTCCTGCAACGCCTACATACTGAAGACAGCTAGGAAAATAAAGCTTGTGGACAGAAATATAAGAGATACTGGCTAGCACAAACCCAGAGAAGACAACAGAAGGGTCAAAAAGCTTTCTTACAAACTAGCACACAAGAACGTCAAGGTATCACAATTCAGTTAATAAGAAGAAACAGAAAAATCCAAAGTTATATAAAAGAAGAAAGAAAGTTAGTGTCTTGGTTTTGAAAGACAGGTATCTGACAGGGAAAGATGGACTTTTTCTTGGAATGGAGAATGTGAACCCCTCACTCTCTCCAAATTCTAATTTTGCAGTTAAGGACTTTCAGGCAAAGAATAGGAATAACAGTTCTTTACTAGGAATATTAACAATAAAAATGTAGTAGTAAAACAAACAAACAAACAACAACAATCCTAGAAACTCTGACAGAGTCAGAGATACAACCTGACACCCTATTGGTCAGGGTGTTGGAAGCAATCTAAAAGTAAGTCCTCCTGGAGTGGCAGATGTGGTTCTGTTGGGGCAGAGATGATCCTGAGAGAAAAGGGTCCAGTGATGGTGAGAAGGGTCCAGTCTTCCTCCGGGAATCCAGTGGAACCAGATACCTTGTGTTCTTAAGTCTCAGTTCTTATCTAGGTAGGAATGGTTGGTTCCCCCCCACCACTCAGTGGAGCATCTCACAATGGGATGATGGAATGTGTCATGTCCTTAGTGATCCTTAATGGCCCATTAGTAGAAAATATCTCTCTGGAGGGAGGACGAGTGGTGAAAGAGATAAGAAACACTGCCCCACCTGGTTTTAACAGCTGGCCCATTATCAGAAGGCATCTGTCCCCCTCTCCCCAGAGTTACCAGAGATAAAGAAAAACATCTCCCTAACTGCTTTCAACAGATGAAATAGAATACACATTTCTGGTTCCATAATCCAAGACAGTTATGAACCATGTAGGCTACCAACCTCATCACTATATACCCCTATAAAATACAATCAGTACCTGAACCCAAAATGTTATTTGTGACAAACCCCATATACTCATGAGTTATGTTAAAACTGTTAAACTTTGGGGATGGTAGTCACCAAATGACAGAAACCATCACAGTACATTTATGTTGAACATGTCTTTATTAAGCTGGTGGTGACTTAATTGAATGTACTTCCTAGAAGGTAAAAACAAAAGATGCATAGTTTTGACTTAGTTAAACTTTAAGCTTTCCAAACTGAATTGAAATAACAAATATGGCACGGGAAAGGGGGAGATATCATAGAAAAACTAACACATAGGTTTAGAGGGCATTTTTTTTTTAATTTTCTACTCATTCACAGTTTCTAGTTGTTGAAAAAAAAAAGCTTTTGTATACAGAAATATTTTCATTTGTGTGTGGGTTTTTTGTTTATTTTCTCACTAAAAAGAAAAAAAAAACCCTTCAAATTAAGAAACTTGTGAGATGATAAAACACTGTTTTAGAAATGAAAACTAAAGCTTATGTGGGTGGGACCATTGAAAATGAATGGAGAATCCTACTTGCAGAGGATGCTGAGAAGGCAGTTATTGAGTACCTTCTTTTCATCTGTGTTTACTGACCAGACCCGTCCACAGGAATCTCTGGTGCAAGAGATCAGGGTAAAGGAATGTTGGAAGGAAGACTTTCCCTTGGTCCAGGAGATTGGGTTAGAGGAAAATTTGACATCCACAAATCCATGGGGCCTGGTGGGATGAATGCTGAGAGAGATGGCATAGATGTGCTTTCTCTTTGAAAGGTTGTGGCTATCAGGAGAGGTGCATGAGGGCTGGAAGATAGTATATTTCACCCTGGTCTTCCAAAAGGACAAGAAGGCAAAACTAGTGGCCAGTCAGCCTCACATCAATCCCTGGAAAGATGATGGAGTACCTCTTTGTGAAGGTCATCTCTGTTCATCTTCTGTCACAGAAGATGATCAGCAGTAATCAGCACGGATTCAGTAAGTATAAGTCATGTTTGAACAACCTGATTGTCTTCTATGATGCCACAACTACCTGGGCAAATGAGGGGAGAGCAGTGAATATTGTCTACCTCAACTTCAGCAAGGCTTCTGACACTGTCTCTTAAGGCATGCTCATAGGGAAACTCAGGAAGTATGGATTAGATGAATGAGTGGACAGGGAGGTGGATTGAGAAGTGGTTGAATGGGACATCCTAGGGGGTTGTAATCACTAATGAAGAGGCCTGTCACTAGAGGCCTGTCACTAGTGGTGTCCCCAAGGTTCAATGCTGGGCCCAGTATTATTTTACTTGTTCATCAATAACTTGGATGAAGAGGTGGATGCCTCCACGGCAAATTTACTGTCCACAAGCCAGCAGTGTGTCCTGGTGGCCAAAAAGGTCATTGGTATCCTGGAGTTCATTGGGAGGATCACTGTCAGGAGGCCAAAGGAGGTCATACTGTCACTCTACTCAGCCCTGGGAGGCCACATCTGGACTGTTGTCTCCAGTTCTGGGTTCCTCAATACCAAAGAGACATGGAGCTCCTGGATCAAGTCAAGCAGAGGACAACAAAGATGATTAAGGGACTGGAGCATTTCTCTTGTGAGGAAAGGCTGAGGGAGTTGGGCCTGTTCAGCCCTGAGAACAGAAAATGAGAGGGGTCCTTATGTGTATAAGTACCTGAAGTGAGGGTGCCAAGAGGTTGGAGCCAGACTCTGCTCAGTGATGTCAAGCAATAAGACAAGAGGCAATGGGAAGAAACTGATGCAAAGAAAGTTCCACCTGATTATCAGGAAGAACTTCTTTACTGTGTGGCAGTATTTTCCTGTGATAACCTGCTCTGCTCCCTTTCAACCATTCTGTGACTCTGTGGTATGACACAAAAATGGTTTATTAAGAAAAAAAAATTAAACTGAGCCAAAATAAGATGCTATTATTTACTGCTAAATTATTATAGGTTTTTTGTGTGAAAATCACATTCTTATTGACTTCAGAAATAGTGGTAGCAGTCAAAAATTTGCATTTCATTGAGATATTAAAATTATTGAAAATTTTTATGCTTTCTACTGATGAAAAGACCCTGTTTGTTTCTGCAAAGTAATTCTTACTAATATTTGTGACAGTTCGCAGTTGAATACAGTTACTCCTCTGTAGTAACACAGAACTCAGCTTTTGACATTTAGCTGGCTGCTGAAGAGACAAACTATAAATTTAAGTAGAATAATTTTATAATATTTTATACTTTTTTTCCCCATTTACCTGAGAAACCAAATTCATAAATGGAAATAACATAAGTTCATGAGATTATTGTTTTTTCTAGATTGGAATAGTAAATACAGGAAATTTCATTTGTGACAACACTTAGAGATACCTCAGAGAAACCTTTGTCTACAAATAAAAATGGTGGGTGAAATTTTGGCTAATAGACTGAATACTAATAGAACAAATATAATTTCAGTGTGACTATTTCAGAGACTGGAAAAAGTCCTAGGAAATGATTATTAGGATAGTAATCTGTCACATTTTTGCAGACAGACACATGAATGAACACACCACGTTCATTGACAAGTCATGAGACAACAGTCAAAGTTTATTGATGGATGCCCTCTTTTACAGGGACTTAAAAATTCCTGCACTTGAATGTTTGATTAGTTAAAGTCTTAACACTGCCCAGTTTACTGGCCAATTAGATGTCTGCCTTCAGTCTTGAGTGGGATTGGTTGGGGTCCCCTGTTTGAGTTTGAATCCAACCTATCATTGTGTTACCCAGGGACTTGTTTACTTCTACTATTTAATGAACTAGGCTAGCTGAGTTGGGGTCTATTATGGCAAATTTTATCTGTGCGGCTTATATACCATCTGTAGCTGTCACAGTTCCCCCCTTTTCTGTTTAAAAATGCAAAGTGTTCTTTGTCATCTTCTGTGAGGCCCCTTGCAGATATGATGACAAAGACAGCACAATGACACACATGATTAGCCTAGTTCGAACAAGTCTTTCCACCCAACTCAACAAGCCTAGCTCTACCCAACCAGCGAGCTATCCCATGTATCACTGGAGTTGTAACATTCACATCCAGGAGCTGTCAGACAAGATCACCAGTAGTACAATCTTTCAGGCTGTCATGCCGCAGACTTATTAATTAGAAGTTCCAATATTTAAAGGAATATGGGGAAAATCTTGGGAAGACATAGCTACAGCACATAGCTCCACCAACTGAGGTGATCAACTCTCACAACCTTCCAGTGTTTGCCATCCACTTTCCTCTTTCCATGTTACAGTGGCTTTTCCTGTTTTCCCAGAACCATCGGTGAATACCGTAACTCCTTTTAGGGGTGTGTGATTATTCAGTGGTTTTAGACATAATGCAATGGTGATGTATGGCCAAATCATGGCTGTCTGACCCTCTGGATTTTTGACCAATGCAGGTCTGCTACTTAAGCAGCTCTGTGTGGTCCCTCTGAGGTCAGCAACGGCAGATCCCCCAGCCATGGTAGGCCACAGTGGAGGCCAAATGTTGCAGAAATGATGGTAATGTGTGCCCTTGTGTTAATCATTCCACTGACCTTTATCTGTGAGGACTTGCCTGAAGCATCATAATAGTCCATATTAGGTCTTTGATCACCTATGTCCTGAATCCAGTACACCTGAAGGTCTCTTGTTGACCTAAAGCCTTGGTATCCTGGCACCCTAGAATCTGTTTTGAATACTTGAACAAGATGAGCTGAGCAATTTGGGTTTTAGCAGGGATAGTCACAGGTGGAGTAGAGGTTCATACCAAAGCATGTATTTGTCCTGTATACCTGGATATACAAAAATATCTTGTAGAGTGACACTGGATCTTCTGATCAGCAGTGTACTCAATCCTCTCCTTTTGGGCCCCCGGGCCTCAAGATGGGCCTTTTGTACCGTTAACGTGCCTTTAGTTGTTGGGATTGAGGTGGAAACATCTATTCCAGTTGATCTTCCAGTGAGTTGGTCACATAAGCTTGCACGGGAAGGCAGGAAGATGATTGTGTCAGCATGTGTCCTCCCCTTCTGCTTGGTCTCCTGTTTCACTGGTCCTTAAAAAGTTGTCCATTAGTAAAAATTCTGGATTTGCATTGTCTGGCCATGTGACCAGGTCTCCAACATCGCTTGCAGTTCTCTGTTATGCTTACATTTCTCTGTCCTTGAAATGTAGGATGGGTTTACGGGGACAGCTCACTTTCACGTGACCTTATTGTCCACATTTGTAGCAATGGGGTGGCAATTAGAGCAGCTGCAACAGAATCTGCTAACAAAGACATGCTATGGGATTCTGATCCAACTTTAGCACAGTCATTTATTATTTCATCTAAAGATGGATTTTCATTCAGCAACAGTTCTATGATATTTCTGCAATCTTTGTTAGCATTGTCCCATTTTAATATTAATTGATTTCTAGCCTCAATATTTACAATTTGTTTTTTCATGGCATCCTGCCGTCTTTCTATAAATTGCAGGTATGGTTCTTTGACCTTTGACCTTGTTTATATCTTTGAATATCTTTGAATATCTTTGGGTCAGGTTAGCCATGTTTGCCACTTCAAACAGGGCCTGCATCCCTAAGTCTTTTACTTGTGCCAACAACAATGGATGTAATCGTGCTTGGAGTTGTGGGTCTCCCACTGGTGGCAATCCTAGGAGGAACCCCTGACGCAAAATGTGGATCTTGCTGTGAAACTCTTAGGTTTCGTAGTCCCTTCTCCTCTGCACTGGGTCACCAGGTGGACTCAAATATCATATATTGGACTGGGGTAAATATCAATTTAGTGAGCTGCTTAATATCAAAAGGAGTTACTTCTGCAGTTAGAAATTGCAGCACATTGGCTACTGCAAGAGACCCTAGTCTATGCTTTGCGACAAGCTGGCACAGTTCAGAGAAGAGCGGCGACTGAAAGGGCGTGTTCTTATCAGGCATGGTTCTGCTGCCTCTCAGCACAGGGTATGCTTCGACCATCCTGTCCCCAGGTTCTCAACCACCTGATATAGGCACGTTGATCTTATCTGCACCTTCGAGATCCCCGTTCACAACCGCTGCTCACTTTACCTGTCTCCAGACGGTGACTGGATTGGGTGTAGCTATTGGCATTGCAGTGGCAGTGTCCTCTCAGGGTTTGGCAGAAGGGTGATGGCTCAGATTCCCTCTGCAGATGTCTCTTGAGTCCCTTGCAGACAGGTGTCCCTGTGGCTGTCCAAGCCCCTGCTGTGGTGGTGGTGGCAGGCATGGCACCTTGGCTTCAGGACCCTGTTTCCCACCAGCACTTCCCGGTATGGGGGTGATTTGAATTCCGGGTACCCGTGCAATCATACCTCCAGTGTCCGCCCACGAGTCACAGCAATGAGTGGGCATGCCAAGTGGAGACAGGACTAAAAGTGTGGTTTTGGAGCTAAGCCAATCAGCCTCGGGCAGAGGCAGTGAAAGCCTATCCATGGTGAAGGGCATAGCACAGGCTGTATGAGGCTCCGGCTCAGCGGTTCAGCTGACCGTGCATGCACACTTGGTGCACATAACAACGGGGGCTGCTGTGGGGGCTGCGCTGCACTGCAGCACAACTGTAGTATGATCAACTGGCACAGCAGTGCAGTCTGGCTCAGCATCTCAGAGTGGTGGGGTTGCCTCACCTGTCCTCTCCTCTCAGTGTGGTGTCCATGCCTCCCACTACCTTGGCCAGCACACCGTCCTCGCTGCTCATCTTGGTGGGTGGTGCCTGAGGCACCCCCACTGCTGTCCTTGCATCCTGCTTGGCTCTAACTGCCTCAACAAGTCCAAAACAACCCTCCAGGGCTCTATAACATTCATGGTGTCTTTGTCACCTACGGAGGCTGCCTCAATTATAAATCTCCCAATCTGCTCCCAGGTTTTTATATCAAGGGTGGCTCTTCAGTTGTGTCCAATCTGTGGTTCTTAGACCAAGTCAGCAAAGCTAAGAAAGACCGCTCTTCACATTTTTCCCCCTGTTCCGTAAAAGGAGGGTCCATACCTTAATAACTGGGTTTTCCTCCACCAAAACCCATATTCCCATGTCTCCTGGTGGCATTCTTCTATTTACAGGGTCCGGACCCAGGCAGCTCTCCACATGTCTCTCCTCTGCCAGGACTCTTGTCTACCCGTGGCAGCTGATTTATATCATGTCAGGATCACCACTTGTTGCAGTATTAGCGACAGACACACAAATGAACGCACTGAGTTCATGTGACAACAGCCAAAGTTTATTGATGGATGCCCTCTTTTATAGGGGCTTAAAATTCCCACACTTTTGGTTGGTTGAGGTCTTAACACTGCCCAGTTTACTGGCCAATTAGATGTCTGCTTTCAGTCTTGAATGGGATTAGCTGGGGTCCCCTATATGAGTTTGAATCCAACCTATTGTTGTGTTACCCAGGGACTTGTTTACTTCTACTCTTTAATGAACTAGGCTAGTTGAGTTGGTTATGGCCAATTTTATCTGTGCAGCTTACAGACTAGCTGTAGCTGTCACAGTATTCCACTGAGGACATAAAGTGGTCAGTTTTTTTGTATTAAACCATATTTCAGAATCTATATCTTTATATGTATTTTTATAAGTGTTTTCTTATCCTGAAGTCCAACCCTGAAGCAGTTCAGTAGTACTGTAGGGAACAAAATGGTTTTCAAGATATTTCATTCCAAGGTGTGAGGGGAGTGCCAATTACTAACACTCTCACAACTCACAATATTGCCAATTCAGAAGCCCAAATTATGGCATTCCTATAGTCTACATTCCTATCATCAGAGCTTGCCACAAAAAGTCAAATACTTCACTTTTATGTATAGTCTGAACAAATATAATCAGCATAAATTTGAATAATGTAGTCATTAAATTCCTTAAAATGAATTACTGTACAAAAACATAGCTGAAAAGAAGAAAAATAAGGAATAAATACATGGCTTTTCAGCAACTATCAAAAACATGACAACCAAGAATGAAACACCCAAAATAGCTATAGAGGACTAAATCTGTGGCTGTGTTTCCCTTTTGGACATGTGAGTCAGAGTTCTTGTTGTTGTGGTGGTTTTGATTTGGTTTTGAGGTTGTTTGTTTGTTTGTTTCCTGTAAACTATAACCAAAATTCACAGAATCATGGTTGGATTTGCAAGATATAGCACTACTTTTATAGCTTTTGCTGATGGGGTGGTTGTTATTCTTGTTACCTCTTCTTTCCATATAAGAATACTCAATATTTTCCCTGAACAGAAATAATTTGAATTAGTATTCAGGGAGGTGAATCAACATTCTTAGCTTTTTACCCCATTAATTATAATGGTTCTGGAAACTAGCCTTGTCAGCAAATTGACTTCAGAAATCCGGCACTTGAAGAAAAATAAGATCTCTAGTCACCATACACCCACATGAAAGATTTTACAATGCCCTTCACTTCTGCTCAAGAGATGATAGTTTCACACTTAGAAATGGATTATTTCTCAGCTTCCTAATTTCTAGTAAGTATATTGTAGAGGAAGCCTTATTGATTCAGATGTATAAAATATTGGAAACTAATCAAAACTCATTATGTTATAGTAGCATCAATCTGCTTGTATAGAAAATAAATTGTTGAAGGTTGCTCAATGAGCACTTCTCTTGGTTCTCTCAATACATTCAGGTGAATCCCATCCAGACCCATTGACTTGTGTCTGTCTAAGTGGCGTAGCAGGCCACTGACCATTTCCTCAAGGATTATTGGGGCTTCATCCTGCCCATTATCTCTGTCTTCCAGTTCAGGGGGCTGGGTATCCTCAGAACAATCATCTGACTGTTAAAGACTGGGGCAAAAAAGGCATTAAGTACCCCAGCCTTTCCCATATCCTTTGTCAGTATGTTTCCCCCCACATCAAATAATGGATGGAGAATCTCTTTGGCCCTTATTTTGTTGCTAATGTATTTATAAAGGAAGTTTTGATTATCTTTCACAACAGTAGCCATATGAAGGTCTACTTTGGCTTTAGCACTTCAAATTTGCTCCTCACATAACCTCATGACATTCTGGTAGTCCTCCTGAGCTACCTGCCACTTCTCCCAAAGACCTTACACTCTCCTCCACTGAGTTCCAGGCAAAGCTCTCTGTTACAGCTAGGCTGGTCTTTCTCCCAGCTAAATCATCTCTTGGTGCATGGGGATGGCCTTCTCCTGCACCTTTAGGAATTGTTTCTTGAAAAATGTCCACCCTTCCTGGACTCAGGACTGCCTCACAAAGGGTTCTGTCGGCCAGTATCCTAAACAGGCTAAAGTCTGCTCTCTGGGTGTCTAAGGTAACAGCAGACTATACCCGTGACACACATCATACTATCTATAGTGTATTGTTCAAGGAAACACATGTGGCCAGTTAAGACTTATTTTAAAATGCAAGATCTTCTTTACAGAGGAATTGTTGATGATTTGAATTTTCAGGAACCTTTTCTTCAGTTTGTGTCTAGCTGCTTCTGTGTAAGTAAAAAAGAAAATATATCACTTACATACAACAAATTGATGTGCTTAGTAAAAAGCAAATTGATACTCCGCAGCATTTTAAAAATGCAGGAGTGCAACTAGCATACTGAGTAAAGAAAGAAAGAACCTCCAAGCATAATATATATACAAACAGTTTATAAGTCAATCAGTCTGAGATTCATATTATATGGGAGATAAGTCTTAAAATGCAAGTCTAAAAAATTTCCAAGATTTTATTTTCCAAAGGCTGCAAACCACTACCACTGATAGCTATTATAGTTGATGTGGATATTCTGTTCTAACAGTATATTGCATACAATATTAAAAATGTTAAAATGCTTAAATATTTTATTTATAGGAGTGTGATGGTTTCATCACATTTTATATTTCATTTGACTGGGAGAATATAAAGCGGAACAGGCTCATCTTTAAATTACAAAGATAGTTTATTTACACACACTGAAAGGATGAAAATAGGAAGGAAAAAAAAAACAAATGGAACCTTCAAAACATCTTTCCCTCCCTCTCCAAGTTTTCACTTTTCTACACTCAACATAAAAAGACATAACCTGCAACTTTAGCCAGTTTACCATTTTAAGATAATCTTTCATTAATCCTTCAGGAAAGGAGTCTCTCTGTTTCAATAGAGACTTTGTCCACAAGGACTTCCAAGAACTCAATCCTACCCACTTACAGTATTCTCAATACTGAACACGTGGGCCCTGTACTCAAATACACTGCAACATTGGGGTGTCGCCTTTTAAAGGTGTCTCATCCAAGGCAAAGGGTTTTTCTTCATTAAATCAATTTTACTCAGTCCATCACACAATACCTTTGCTCAAAAATCTACACATAAAACAATCACCTCCCCAAATTACACATCTTTCCATGGTTTAAAGGAACAACTCAGTTCAGTTCCTATGTTTCAGAGAAGTCCAGCTAGAATTTTCAGCCACTCCTCCTCCTGCACCTTAAAAGCTTCTTTACTCTCTTTCCACTGACTTTAGCTCCATGCTGTGTCTCCTTATGGTCTAATCACTGTATCTGTCTTTCGTTCAGGGAAAGGTCGGTGCTCAGAAGAAATCTATTTGCTAGCAGAGAAAGAGTTAAACTTGTCGGCTTGTCGGGCTGCTCACGTGATCTTGTTGCAGCGGGAACTAAAAAAGTCTGAAGGCCGCGCTGTTCTTTTCGGCCTGAGGGGGGGGGGAAAGAAGCACCTTGCAGGTGCCAGGGCTTCTCCTCCCCTTCCCCGCCGCTGCTGCTGCTGTTCCCGGGGGCCACGCCTGGGGGGTGGGGGGACGGTGGAACACTCTTCGATCCCGGCCGGTGACAGAAGCGGCTGCCGCCGGGGCTTCTCTTCCCCTCCCCCGCTGCTGCTGTTCCCAGCGGGGGGGGGGGCGGGGGGGAGCCAGACACAGCTGAGCTGCGCTCTCAGGGGGCCCAGGCCAGGCCCGGCCAGGGGCAACGGGGCCTGGGCCGAGCCCGGCCAGGCTCTGTGCTGCTCGATGTTACCTGTAATCCAGCCGGAAGAAAAGAGGGAGCTCCTCCCTACACTCTCAGCTTATATGAGTATTACCCAAAAGTCGTAACCTACTTTTGAATGGTCAAACTATCTGCCAATTAAATAAAAATAATTTTTGATTGGACCATTCTTAACCCATGACAAGGAGTTATACAAAACATAATACTATTTTAGAATGATCAGGTAAAATCTGTATTCCTCATAACTAAATGCATTGTTATTTTGCTGATTTTATATGTATCCTAAAATATAATTATGCCTATACATATGATTGTTGCATGTAAATATATTGCTAATTTGCCAATTCTGTGTATTATGTGTATATAACACAATATTAGACATATATATGTATACATATATATACTTA
Organism: Phylloscopus whistleri; assembly: GCA_017589585.1. Classification (NCBI taxonomy): domain Eukaryota; kingdom Metazoa; phylum Chordata; class Aves; order Passeriformes; family Phylloscopidae; genus Phylloscopus; species Phylloscopus whistleri. Next base: position 4,816,700 of record JADMLD010001552.1, read on the forward strand.
TATATATTTATAAAAAATAAAGATAGTTTGCATATATAAGTGTCTATTGACCAATGCTGTTAGCTGAGGGGAAGGGGGGACACTATAGGAGTGTACAGCTTTTGACAGATAATTACATATAAGAGCAAAGTTTCCCTTTACTTGGATAGAAGGTAGATACAATTATTCAAAAATCCTTTGGCTTTTCAAGAAACTGAATATCTAGTAGATGATTAGGAGGACAGGACCGTTTGCCTTGCAGTGGATGGAAACAATTCTTGCTACAATGATGAACCGTATTTTTGGATTACCAGATGTTTCGTTCATAAGAAAGAGATGAGAACACATGAACTGCTTGACACTATCATCTGTAATACTTCCAGAGAAGAGAATATATGTTCCAGGATACACACAAAAACCCCCCAAAGCTAAGGGCAGGAGCACCCATTTGTTGAAGAGTGAAAAAGGTTTGGATTTTTTGGTTTGGATTTGAGTTGTGCCTGTAGATGAATCTTCAGTTGTCATGGAAAATTTCACAAAATGCAGCTTTATGAAGACAGAATGAAGAAAAAAAAATCTCATTTATCCTGAATTCCAGTACTCCTTTCAGTCTGCACTTCTATGAAATTAATATCTTCCACAAACATATTAATTTTAATCCTTGTGTAAAAGTTAGATAGTGATAAGGGACAGAGAGCTATGAAAATTAATTAACTACACTTAGAAAATACATTCTGAGACAAAAGGATAACTTCACTGTACTAAGAACAGGTGTTTTAATCCAGATTCCACACAAGGCAAATTCATTGAAACCTGTTAAAAATCCCTTGTATTTAGTAATTTTTTACTTGCTGTGATCAATGGAATTTTGATATATTTAACCTAGAAAACACAGTACATGCAAAAGGGATATAGAAAACGTTATAGCACCATGTGTTAATATGAAAAATAAATTCAAGCTGGGTAAAATATCAGAAATGTTACCATTCCATTTAGGTATGTTATTCATCCAGTGAAATTTTACATGATAATACATATACATGCCAGAGCTAGGGAGTGCATCAGGTCCTTAAGCTGCTTTATGCCACGTGGGTGTCTCCCTTGGAGTCTTATATTTATACTTAGTGAATCTAACTTTTGTATCTGGGCAGTCCTGGACTTCAGAATCTTTATCTCTGTTTGTCAGCTTAGAGTCCACCAATGCACAAAATGAGAAATAAACATTGACTGTTTCATCACAGCACAAACTTGAGAGATGATTTTCTGAACTTTAAGCATCAGGAGTCAAGAATTGGCAGTACAGCAACATCACAATAATCCTGTTGTGACAGAAGAGCTGAGTCTCAAATCCTCTCACATGCTATATCTGCAAATATGGATGCGTGAAACAGAGGTCAAAATACTGTATAAATTCTATTTCCTTTTTCTGAAGATCCAAAAGGGATAATTTTTTACTCAGAAAGGCAGCACTGAGATACTGAGTATGTAATTAAGAAGTGTATTTTAGATCTACATTTCTTTTAAAAATAGAAAAAGGAAGAATAGTCCACATTTCTGTGTTGTGAAATTTCAGAGGGTTTTGAAGCACAAAAGCAGCAGGTGGTAGACACCAAAATTCTAAAGTGAGGTAGTATGTGAAGCCATAGGCTTCTATGCTGGCTCTGATTAAAATGTTGAGAATGATGAAACAAAAAAAATTAGTATAACCTTTGAATGACCCCAAGTACAGTGATATATTTCACCTACATTTAATTTATATATGCTTGACATTTTCACTAGCTTAAGAAAATTCATACTATCTTGAGTCATTAGCTTGAACAGCGTTAGATGTTTGGTGTCTGGACTACTTATGACTGTAATAGACTGCAATAAGACATGCCCTTTTGGGGCATAGTTACCTCAGCACTTCCTTTGGTAGCAAAACAGATTTAAGGAACTTATTTTCATGTCTACCCAGAGATAATTATTCCTGCCTCTATGACATGATTAATTTCCCCCATCTACTTGTGTTGACACAAATATTTTGAACCATTGGACAAACAGATTTACAGAAATTATGAAGAAATGGGATATTCCCACTGTCAGAGCTTCCACTAACCAGAATAGTTATTCTCTACACAACCTTGGCAGAACCAGAAAACATCTTAAAATTTGAACAACAACTGTTTTGAAATTCTTAACTGAATGGCTTCTTCAGGAAAGAAGTGAGAAGATTATGCAGGAGTTAAAAGGCCAAATTAAGTGGCAGAAAGGATACACAGTAGAGGCTAAGACCCATGCTGAAAGTTCAGTTTCCTTCATTGCAGCATTGTTGACTTGTTAGCCAGTTAAAAGTCTCTATCCTATGACTGGAAATAGATACCAGGATTACACCTGAAATATGTCTAGAATTGTGAATAACAGGTATCTTGCTGTTCATCATTTGCAAATGCACACACAGTAATCCAGACCTGGTTGAGTGCTGTGTAAATAACATTACATCTAAGGCCTTCATGGGCCTTGACAATTTTGCTTAGACTATGCAGGAAGTGTAAAAGGTTAACTATCATGGCCCATTCAGAGATCTCACAGGTATAATGAAGAAGGTCTGTACCAGAGGCTCAGCAATTGAGCTACTTTTCAGGAAGCCAACTGCACTGGAGCTTTCAATTTCTAGGGCTACCTATCTCAGCACAAAAATGGAGACAAACCCAAAGAGAACCATATATAATATTGGCTGGTATTATAAACTGATGCTCATTCCCGAATCGTTAATTACAAACAGATATCAGAGAGATGGAAATTAAAAAAACTCTAACAGCTTTTGTTGTTGGGGGGTGGCTTGGTTGTCTTGGCCTTTTTTGTAACCTCTTTTTTCTTTTCTTTATCTCAGTTTATTTCAATGCTCCATTTTTAGTATTTTTCTTAACGATTTTCTGACTAAAATATCTCCTTAATCCAAACAAAATCTCAAAGTCCCAGAATCTGTCAGTGTCAAATTTCCTGAGGCTCCAGCTAGCTAGAAGCAGAAACACCCTGCAGCAACTTCTTTGAGTGAGTGCTGTGTATAAAATGGGACTTATATTTCTGAATAAAATGGGCTATAATGGAGGATAAATCAAAAAGTTTAAGAACTTGCTGATAATCTTCAGAATTTTTGCACTGAATTTTGTACTGACTTTTAAAGTTCTACTCTTTTCTTCTGTAATTATGCTTACTGAGAATCACATAAATGCAAAGACAAATATTTTTGATTTTTTTTTTTGTGATAAGAGTTCCAGGAGGGTTAGCTTTCACTTGCTAAAGTATTAGTTGGGGTAACAACTGTGTTGCTCTTAACAACACAGTTAAAAGCACCACCATCTCTTTTATCAAGAATATGGACAATTATTTTAAATATTTTTTTGTAGTTTTTGTTGGTTTTGGTTTTGTTTCCTTGAGACAGATTTCTTAGACACCTGCTGTAAGTTTGTCTATAAATAAAGTAGTATAAGACCGTATCGGTTTAACTGGTAACTTGTAACAGGAAGTAGATCCAATCTAAGATGTCAATGACCCATTTTTATTTTTAACAACTTTTTTTCAGCTCTCCTCCATTCCAGGTGATTCTACCCACCTCAGTTGTGTCAAATCAATTACTTTTCTAGTTTTGGGGATTTTTGTGGTTTTGATTTAGTACTGTTTTCTACGTTTTTGGTTTTTAACATTTCACAAAATTACTTCCAGGGTTTCTTTTTAATTTAAGTTATTAAAATAAAATACACATTTAAAGAAAATAAATGGAAAAAAGGGTATTCCTATCTAAACACATCTCATCACAGACTGAAAACCAAGCAACTCAGTGTTCAAAGGTGACTCACAGGAGCTGCTGGTGAGATGAAAATGGAACATTGTGGAGAATACTTTTGAATATTTTTAAATTTATTGTTATTACAGCCCCACTTTTCATTATAATTCCTAATACAGAATATCACCATGTAACTTCTTAATCCAAAATGGAAGAGTATTCTAAACAGACTAACAAGGTTGTGCCCTGGCAGCCAGGAGGACCTGCGATATGCCTGCGGTGCATCAGGCGCAGCATCACTAGCTGGTCAACCTCTCTCTGTGATGTAGGAAATAAGTGTTTTAATGCAGGAACATCAATTAGAATTATCAGGCTTCTGCCATGTTTTTGCCCTGCAGCTGGGAGATTCTAACAGCAGTAGTGCCTCAATAGTCAAGGGCAAATTTATGTGATAAGATCAGTTGGACTGGGGGTAAATAAAAGATAAATCAGTCCCTTGTGATAGTAAGTGAAGATATGTCAAAAATAATTATATGCTGCACAGCACAACACAACACATAATACCAGTTATTAATGTAAGTATTTCTGAGATTATGCCTATTCCATCAGCCATATTTAACACATATGCACAAATGAAATACATAAAGTCTAACCAGACAGAACCAATCATGATTGCCCTGTCAATAGCATTAAGAGATATAGCAAAAAGCAGAAATAAACATGAGGACAATTAGAAGTGGACCAGCATGGGCAAGACCAAAATCCTTCTGGGAGCCTTTAGCTTCCAAAAATGCCACCTTCTTTACTGTGAAGAGTGTGAGTACAGTCTTCAGGCTAATACCACCAAAAAAAAAAAGGTGATAATCACTTTTTTCTTCCAAAATATCTCTCCCAAAATGGTGTGCTTTTGCACCCTTTAACACTTAGAAGAGTCTGACGGCATTGCTGTGGATGCGAGTTTTCAGACAGCTCTCAAAAAGTATTAAATTTTATCTCATGCAAGAGATAATCCTAGTAACTCTTCCAGCCTGCATAATCTGTAGAAACATTAATTCATTTTACCTTTCAAAATTTAATCTTAATTTCTTAGCCAACAATTTCTTTATTCAGTGAAAACTTCCTCCTCCTCCTTTGGTAACCAAATTTGTACCTTTTACTGTGAAAGATTGCCTTCATGCCAATATTTTGCAAATATTTACATGCAAAATTTATAAAAAATAATCTAAGTAGAACAGATCTTTAGAGTTTATTGCTCTTGAATGACATCAAGGAGGATGTAAACTAGTGCTTTGACATGAAAATAGGCAATTGACCATCTTCAGCTTTCTTCCAGGAGTGCTGTTATGTTGTGGCTCTCTCTTAAGAAGGAGGACAAAGTTGGTCAGAGATATATCTACTTTTTCCTTGTGAGTGGCTATGTTCATTTACTGACATAAAGTGCTCTGGTATTACAGTGCCTTTGAACTAGATCTCCAAACTGTGACTGACACAGAAACAAGGCTATTGTCTGCATCTTTGTCAGCAATACTATTTCTTATGGACTGAATTATCTATCGATTAATTTTATGAAGGCATTCTAGAAAAAAACTAGGATTTACATATTCAAAACTGAATAACCTGACCAAAAGGATGTATGTACTCAAGCTGGCTTAATAACTTACAATCTCTAAAACATATTATGACTTGTAATACAATTACAACGCAATTTCAAGAGACTTTTTAAAAATTATTGTTTTATTTTAAGTGGAATAGTAAAGCCATTCTCATATCAAAGAAATGAGTGAAAATGAAGTTACCTAAATCAAGATGAATTTTGAAAATATGTCTGGAAAGGAAGCCCATAAAAAGTTCATGCCTCCCTCAACTTTCATCTTGTTCTGCTATCCCAAACAAATAATTTAGATTTCAACTGGATATTTCTCCACTACAGCTTGATGTGTATGAGTGTAAATTCATAGCAAATTCCAGACAATCACAGAGTCATATAATGGTTTTTACTGGGAGGGATCTTAAAGACCATCTAAAGAAGTTTGATTTCTACTTTCAAACCAAGATAAAAATCTAAGGTGAAAAAAGTAAAATAATTTACAGCACAGGAAATAAAAGATTTAGAAACTATACAACCTAAGAGAAAGAAGTTTAAAAGGTCTTTAGTATGAGGTGGTATCCAAACTTTAGACACTTTTTTAAAATCGCTATAACACTTTTAATGTACTATATATTTCTTGGGACAACAACTGATTCTGATTTTTAAAGCCTTCACTATATATAATTTAAGAAAGAGAACAAAGTGGTACAGCAACGTAATGACAGAATACTTTATATGATGAAACTGAGATATAAGAAATCTTAAAATAAAATTAAAGAGAATATTTTCTATCAGCATGCCAAATATGTACCTGTTAAGGTAATTTTTACATTCAGAACATACTTACCATTCTGTGTAATCCAAAAAAAAAAATATTTCCAGCTCCTTATTTTATTATGATTTTATCTTTCATGTAAAACAAAGGCTTTATTAAGTTCTGACAGTCTTGCACAAACACAAAATTTATTAATTTTTATAATATTTTAAAATATATTTTTATTAAAATTATTAATTTTAAAAGATAAAATTTAATTTTATTATTTAATTTATTTAAACAAAAGAGGTTTTTTCAGACCTTAAACCCTGTGGTTATAAACTGTGAAGACATAAAAATATACGATCTATAATTTATTTCCTGTGAAACAAATTCATACAGCAAAACATCATATTGTGAAATTAATAATGCTGCACATTATTTCTTAAATAATATTTAGTTGAATTTGTTTTTTTGCCCCCCAGCTGCATAGGCTTAGATAACTGTAGTGCTTTCATTGACATAATCAACAATGAAAAATTAATACATTAATCCCTATTCCTAACATTCTACATTTAATATAGTGATCTGGGGTTTTTTTGTTAAAGGTTCCCAGTGTGTTATATTGTTCCTGACATTTAATTCTTCTGTATTTTATCACTAGATTATTATCTAATGAGGGCAATGTCCCATTGTAGTGTAATATTACATTTAACACCTTTCATTTTATCCGGTCTTATTCACATATTTTGCTTATTGTTCTCTGAAAATTCTTTATATTGTGACTGTTTGAAGAAATACAGCATATTACATCAACCACAATTTCCTTCACTGCTCTGAGAAATCTAATGTTGTAGCTCTTGGGCATTTGAGTCATTAAGGGAATTTTCATGTTCAGTGCCCTGTGACAGATTCAGCCTTGCATAATTCAAAACAACTTCACACCACTTATAGTAAATGGTCCATGCAGGAATGTTTGCTTTTCTTATCTGTCCTTTCCCCTTCCTCACAGAAGATTTTTAAAACATGTTTTAATACTTTCTCCTTAATTGATGGCAAAAGTTGAAGTGATATCAACAGACTATCAAAAAACATTGACAAATTGCTAAAAACTGGAAAGTACTGAAAATTGTCTGCCAGTGTTCTGCAAATAACTGATTTCCATGTTATCATTTCCATTCTCCACAAACATTCAAGTCGGAAAGCCTCTTACACCAAGTGAAGTCCCACCACAATCAGTTTGGCAGGCCTGAATCAGAAGATGGAGATTTTGTCTTTGACTATATTGAATGAAAAAAAAAAATCTGAATAACTTTGTATTAAGATTTATTGGAAGAGTTGACATGAAAACTTTTCTCTTATTGATTAGTAAGAGAAAAGTATTCCTAAAAGGACATCCAAAAAGGAAGAAGGATACGAGATATGTCAAAGTCTAATCAAAACAGGAAATTAAATACAGTGATAAAAGGTACAACATGAAGTATAGATTAGCTGAACTATGCACCGCTTTCAAAAGAAGTCAATAACAAATCAGATATTGTTTAGAATTAAAGTTATTTTAAAGAAATCAAATCTGTTACTGCTCAGTAATGCTACTACTCATAGTAATGGATGGACTAGTATGCATTGAATAATGCTGAAGAATGTAATTCAGTAAGCCTTTTCCATATCTGACTGCATATGGCTGTAAACAAAATTTAGAAGTTCGACTTTCCTTTTGTTTACTCATTAAAGAACTTTCTCTACTTTATATTCCTTTAAATTTTACTTTGAAATAGAACCAATTTAAAGAAAAGAAAAAATGTTCAGAAATGAATGCAGCTATTAATTGAGCAAATACTATAATCAACCAAGTACATTTTCCACTTTCATTTTCTTTTTCAAGTTCACTTAGACCACTAAAATTTATTTTTTATATAAATTCAATGCACAATCCTTCACACAAACACAAATTCTAGATCAGAAATCGTGTAATAAAGGTTGCTGTAACCATAGATAAATCTGCAGATAATACAGCAAAACCTCCCATAATTTATGGACTGAATTTAGCAGACAAAATATCTTATTAAATATTTTCTATTTTGTCTATGAATTTTGATCTATTTCAAGTTCCTACACCTGAATTCCACCATTACCTTTAGCATAAATACCTGAAAAGGAGGAGATTTTCTAGATTTGAGCTATCAGTAACAAGGGAAAAAAAGGGAAATAAGATTAAAACCAGGAAATTGCAGACTGATTGGTGAATAATAGTTATAAGAAAGATTAGGAAATGTTCTAAAGGGCTTGGAGAAACACCTGGAAAAACATTGTTTGATTTAGGATTTCTACACAGGTAGGGAAGACTACGCTTAATTACACATCATGCTTTGAAAATATTTCTGGTTTTATAGATAAGAGAAATGCTCCAGATTTTGTAAAGTTAAAATGCATCTGAAAAAGTTTCATGTACAAAATGAACAGTTAACACAAATATTACTGCTTGTAGGAAAATGAACAGAAAGAGTATATCATATATTCTAGTGTATATTATGTACCATCATTCTCTTTGAATTCCCTTAACAGTATAAGATTATATAACATAAAAAAAAATAAACTGTGGATACTCTTCCACTCAGTTACTACTCTTCAATGTTGGATAGCTCAAAAGTGAAGATAATATTCTAGGAGGAACTTACAATTTTAATTGGTGTCAGAAAAGGGAAAATGCTCTCTTTGAGCTAAAAAAGAAATTAAATCATATCTTCCATTTCATTAGTTATTTCTATCAGTAAGATATGAATGTGCACATTCTATTACACTGTCTCTTATTTCTGCATTTTGTAGTGAGCTCCTAAGCACAAAAACTTTCTCCAGTATTTATATCTTCAAAGCCTGTTGTGTTTCTGTATACTATAAAGGGACTAAACCAGCATGGTAATAACCTCCATTTCATGTGTGCTTTTGTAGTATGGAGGGAAAGGCAGATGAGGGGTTGCCACGTCACAGAAATTTCCCTTCCTAGACATCCAGGAACTGCTCTGGCAGTCTGTCTCACAGCACCTGAGCTGGGACTACCCTTTTACAGCTACACCCCGCACTTCAACAGTCAGACCACGTTTCCACACCACCTCAACCCCAGATTTCCCACAGCAGAATCTCAGATGCCCAGGTCCTTAAAATAATTTAATTATGGTACAATAACAAAACAGCAGCTTGAGCTAGTTGCCTCCTGGGAAGGACTCCAAGAAAAAGGAATGTCTGGGTTTTTATACCCTTAGTCTGTGCAGTGAAGGTCTTCACTATCACTTTTTCAGCTGAGTGTCCATTCGCCTCAGCCCCTGACATGTCTCTGAGCGTCCAATCACCTGGCTGGTACCAGAAGTCCCTACACACGTTTTTGTGCAAAGGGTCAGCAGTTCACATCCCAGCCCCCAGAGCTGAACCTACAGCTCACTCAACAGCTTGCAAACTAGCTTCCTGCACCAAATGTATTCCTTAGCAGACCTCTAATGCTGACCTGAACTAGTATTCTGTTTCATGTAATGGCAATCCAAACTAAGTTTCTCAGATTTGTATAGGATCCAAAATGGTGATGATTTATTCCTTAAATACAAATGTTATTGTTTATGACAGAGAAAATCTTGATACAAGATACCTTACATATCTATGGCCATATGTCAGTATTTCTCTCCCTTTTTACATTTTAAGATCTCCACATTGTCCTTTATAATGGTAAAAAAAACAAACAACCAAACCAAAAAAAAACAAAAAACCCCAAACCAAACCAACAAAAAACCTAAAAAACCAAACCAAAACAAAAAACAAAACCAACCAAACAAAAACCAAACCAAACAAAAAACAAACAACCAACAACAACAACAACAAAACAGACGAGAAAACCCCACAACAATATTTCAAGTTCTTTTGTATAAGGTGAGTATTAGCATAACCACCTAAAATGCAGGAAAGTCATGATGCATCATTCTGCCAATGTAGTTAGAACTATAAACCCTGCTTCATAGAAGTTGAATAGAAATTTATAAGAAAAAAACAGAATTTCCTGAGAGGCAAAAAATGCATTTATATTAATAACTCACTAATTTTAAAAAATAAAATTAGTTTCAACCTGAAAGTCAAAGCCAAAGTTTTTGTATTTCAGTTTGGACTTTTCACTTTCCCTTCATTCCTCCCAAGTCTCAGCTCCCTGAGAAAATAGGTCTTTTGTACTTGTAAACTTTGCAGAGTTTCTTTGGCAACAATGCTTATAATCAATGAAAAAAGTGTTCCTAGGCCCTTAAGCAGAAACAGTCAGAAGGTGGACTAGCACAGAAGAATCCACTAGGCACAACATCCTAGTTGGCTGCTGGGTGAGAAGGATTTAACTGGAAACTTTAGCAGGGTGGAAATTTATGGGACTGAGCTGCAGGTCTATAGTTCAGTAGAAAACAGATAAAAGCCTTTCTAAAAGGACACGAGTTTCATTTATTAAAGATTCCTAAAGTGAATGACAAACAAGAAAAAAGGTGGACACACTTCTTTTCAGCTGTCAGAGAGGCTGTGTTCTGAGGAGATTCTTATCTGCTCCAGGAAAATAAAAGTGGGGAGAAAAAATCTGCTGACATCCTTTTCATTTAGTGCCCAAGAGAGTTGTGGTAAACCAGAGAGGATGGAAGAAAGATCCTTGTAAATCCTTTCCCTTTTGGAAACTAAGAGAAAAAGAGTGTTTATCAGTTCAAAAATAAATAACATATAACCCTGGTTCTCAAAACACTAACATCTGCTGAGAGCCTGAATTCTGGTATTGACACTTTAAAGATTTTTTTTTCCATTTTAGTTTTACATTATCCTTACATTAAGGTGTTATTATTGAATTTAAAACATTCTCTAAAAGCAAACAGCATCAAAAGAACAGCAATTTATAAGTTGTTCTTTCTAATTACCCTCTTTCTGAAAACCATTTTGATTTAGTTCCTAAATTCCCCATGTTTTTCCAAAATCTAGACTCTACAACAAGGATCTACATTTTTCACCTACTTGTGGGGCTTCACAAAGAAATTATATCAGTTAAGTATCTCTTCTTATTTTAATTTTTGCTTTCTAAATGAAATCTTCAACTGATTTTTCTTGGTAAGATTAGGTCTTACTAAAGGCAATATTTGGTGTTTTTGTAGCACAACATGGTCTCTGTGAGACTAGATATTGAAAAATAGAAATACTGGAAAATAACTGCCTTTTATTCATTCAGGACACACAAAAAAAAACCCAAAAAGAAACCAAAAAAAACCCCCCACCCCCCCCCCAAAAAAAAAAACAAAAAAACACCCCAAAAAAACAAACAAACAAAAAAACCCCAAACAAACAAACAAAAAACACCCCCTACGGTACAGCTCATGCTTTTAGTTCTTTCAGTGATTCAAACTACATTTACACCTCTTTGTCTTCTTTTCCCCCTCTTAAAAATTGCAATAGCCTTTAGATTTACTGGGATTTATCTCCTATAAGGAAATTCAAAGTAGGTATTATAATGACAGAAATAAAAAAGTTTTTAATTTCCAAAACCTATTAAAAATCTGTCTCTAAAAAAAAAAAAAAAAGTTTGAAGTTCAAATGAAAGACAATATCAGAATAAAACTAATCCCCAGGAGAACCCATGGCACCTGCCAGACACTGTAAAGGTTTTATAAATGTTGTCTTCTGCAAAGTCGACTGCAAACACCATAAGGCCTTTGGTAAATATGTATACCAGCCTTTTTGTTTGAGCAGAAATATTGAGCTTCCTGCCATTATGATTATAAAATAGAGAAGATTATTTCAGATTTTTTTTTAGTATTTGATTAGTAGTGTCTGTCTTTTTTCTTGAGATCAAGTTTCAAATCACATATAGAGTGAAGTGTTTGAAAACAGTCTTCCTTAGTAATATAAGACTGGCAAAACAAACCACTTAGAAGTCATTCGTGAGTAAACATATAGAAACACTAATGCTAGAAAAGAAAAAAAATTGGCTGTCTGATATATAATAACAGAATGACAAGGAAAAATTCTGCACTACAGGAAAATAATAGTGTTTATATTGCATAATGGAAAATGTTTATCTCTTTGGCAGAGTCAAAATACCACATTTTGTGTGTCTCCAATTATCTACTGATAACTGTATCAAATTAATTTTATCTGATGATTATTTCAAGTATTGTGTAACTAGTGTTTCCTTCTTTTTTAAAAGAACACCACAATAAGAAAAAAAAATCTAATAAAAACCCTGCAAAACAGCACGCAACTAAAAATAAGCATAATTATCTTCTGTGAGATCGAATAAAGCATATGCTATGGTGCTTATGCAAACATCATTAAGACAGAACTACTACACTTACCCCACTTTCCCTTCTTGTTACCATATTACAGATTTGAAACAATACTGTTTGGACAAAAACTATATTGTCTTACTTTTCTTCGTAATACATTACTATTTATCTTTTAATGTGCTTTGAACATGAATACTCAGCTGCAGACCTTCAAGTACATCAGGGAAAGATTTTTATCCAGATGAAAGCATTTATATTCTTCATCTGACCTCCTCATATTCACGGAGATATTTCCATCAGTGCAAAATTTACAGAATTGGAGTTTTGGCCCTAACTAACATTAGGACTGTCAGAAAATATTTCAGTAACAGCATTCTGAATATTAAGAAAAGAAAGAAGTGAGGGAACAGCGGGAACATTTGCTGCAGACAAGACTTGCTCTTGACTGCTGGCCTTAAGAACCAGACAATGCTGTAACACCTCCCTCCCAGACATGACACAGAAACCATCTGAGGGTAGATCCTTCACCTCCCATTTATTGACTTCAGACATGAATTACATACAAGAGGATAAAAATTTCTGTCATGGTTTTTCTCTACATTTTTCTTGACACTATGGTAATTGGTCATGAAAATGGTAATTTCATTGGTATGAAAATGGTAATTACATTAAATGCCAATAGTTTCAGTTTGTTAATTCAGAAATTTACCTTTAGTACCAACTGTTGATCCACACAGAGTAACACGTTGCTGCCATCACACTATCAATCCTCTGCAATGTGGTAAAAGTAAATGAAACAATGAACAGAAACTCTGTGAAGCCATCATAGCTTTTAAAGCTGAGATTAATCTTGTACATAAGCTTATAACTTGCCTTAAGTTGCAAAACTGAGAAAGCTCAAACTCAATTGTATTATTTTTTATGATTTTTACAAAGTGAATGGGTCACAAAGTCTGCAAAGTGAAAATAACCCTTTGAGAAAGAAGCATAGGACTTTTTAACAACAGATGGATTTTTATACAGCTGAAACATATGTATAATGAGTTTAGTAGCATTTGACATGTAAGGTTAGCGGATATTCTTGAGCTTGTTTCACTCCAACCATTTCATCTCTCCTGATGAAACGAAGAAATCAGTGCATTGATCAATTTGAAAGATGACTAGAACTCTTATGTGGACATCAGCAGATCATATGTAAAAGGAAGCTGTGCGGAAGATACATTGTTCATGATACAGTTGTGAAATGTCATATCCTACAGCAATGGTAACTGTCCATAGGCCTCTAAACGTACCTTTTACAGAAGTACCACAACATTAAAATCTTGTTCTGAGTTTCCTGACATATATTAAAAAGCATTTAGCTACTTGTCCCAGTTACTTAATACAATGAAAGACTTTTTTTTTCTTTTCAGAAAGGGAGGTTTCCACCCTCCAGCTGAGAGTATTGTTTATTTCCATTCTAAATACCTGGCTTGTATTGGTTGGATCTGCCCTCTGGGAGATTTATTTCTTCTTTTCATAAATAATAGTGGCCTGATTATATTTTATAAAATATAAGTGGCCTGATTATTTTATATTTTATTTTATTTATCTTGTGCTATTTTATGTAAAAAAAAAAGTGAGGTTATCCACTGAGATCCCACGGGGCACGTAACCTTTGTTATTTGTTTTTGAAAGCTAACAAACTTTACTTTTGCCATTGCAATTAACAAACATTAAAGTACATAAAACAAAAGCCTTGCTAATTTTTCAGGGCCTTGATATAATAGAGATAAAGGACAAGGATTTCTTAGTGACTTTTAAACACTAAAGGAGAAAAGTAAGTGATTCAAAGGCAAGAACATATTTGTTGACTGGTGTTTTTCTACCTGGTTTTTCTTTTGACCACTAATTTAAGCCATATGCACTAATTTGAGCTCATAATCATTCATTTTATGAGACTATAAAATTGTCCTCAGTTTGTATACATGATTTTTTTTTTTAATTTAGTGTGTAGGTGGGATGTAGATGTGTTTTACTCAATTTTTGGTGCATTTTAGGCTGAAATATTCTCTTGTATCTTTTGTTTCCACTTAGAAATATCATTTACAACTTTCAAATATCTTGAGTAAAATAAATAGGAAGGACTAAAAATATTAACAAATTCTATTTAGTTAAGGAACATATATAAAATATTGAAAGAACACAGACATTTACGAGGAGAGGACTAGAAAATCTGCTGTAGCAAGAGACGGACAAAAAACTGAAAAATATTTACCAGTACAGGCTCAAAGATCACATAATTTGTTCTTTTCATTCCTCAGATGTACATACACTGGACCTCATATCAGAATAGAGCAGCTGAAGTAGAGGATTGTAAGAATTTTGCTGGAAATCATATGAACATCAAGATCTCATTGAATATTAACACTGAAACATGCTTTTAAAGCACTTTGAAGCCCAAGGAATGCAATTTTTTACCTTGATAAAGTACAGATTCTCAAGCATAATGGCACAACAAATGTTGACATATTATTTAATTAACACCAATTGTAATAGAATCTGTTCAACTTTTTTGATTAATAATGCAGATTTAGTTACAATATTTCAATCTGAAAAATCATCTTTTCATATGATTGTGTCAAAATTGTGAAGACTTTAGCACTTCTAGCTTCTTTTTGTATGAACCATTTTTTGTATAATAGATTTCTCTCTAGTTTATTTCCTCGATTCTATCTCTAATTGTTTTTCTTCAAGTTTATTTTAACATCCAAGACTTTTCAAAAAATATCAATCTGAAAGTCATCAATATAACATTATTTTTATTATGTTTCTTTTGAACAGGCAGTGTATTATAAAGACATGAATAAATACAGTAATCTGCAAATTATTACTTACATTACAAAATTTTAATATGTATATATGTTTAAACTTACTTTTTCTTAAGTGCCTTATTGCATCATAAAAACTGCATTGACAACCTTTACTTGCAAATAAAGAATATAATTATTCTCTCTTGCAGCCAAACACTTCAGCTGGCAATTAAGAAAAGAAATGGGTGAAAAAGTTTCCTAATCCAGTTTTTTAAAAATGTTTAATTGATTTTGGACAATGATTTAGTTATATTAGAAGAATAATATATATTAGAAGAAGAATAATAAAGTTGAAAGGGAAATTTTTTTGGATAATTTCACATATTACATTTCTAGAAATCTCTTAGTACTAATATTTTTAGAGATCTAGATTGATTTCATTATAAGGAATGAGTTTTATCTGTACAATAAAGTAGTAAGGTTTAGAACAGACCAACAATTAGAATTTTTTCAGTGTCTACAAATTTCCTAAAAATTAATTAAAAACAATAAACAAAATAATTTTATAGATAAAAATACACCTGTTTCCAGAGACTATAATTTAGACATTTTTTCAAAGATACACATTATCTGTTAGTCAGGTTTTTAAGGGACTTTAATATTAGTCTGGTTGGTTAAGAAATATTCAGTCGATGCTAAACACTTGTCATTTGACAAAACAGTACAGAATAGGTTGAAAAATAAATTTCAGTTCCCTCAGTTTTATTTCTCCTGAAAAAGACAGTCTGGGAAGTTCTTAGAATGCATTGAGGACAACTTCTTGTTGCAGCTGGTAAGTGAGCCCACCAGGCGTAGGACTAGGTTAGACCTGTTGTTTACAAATAGAGATGGGCTGGTAGGAGGTGTGGTAGTTGGAGGCCATTTGGGGCACAGTGATCATGAAATTGTAGAGTTCTCAATATTTGGTGAAGTTAGGAGGAGCATTAACAAGACTTTTATATTGGACTTTCAGAAGGCAGACTTGGACCTGTTCTGGAGGCTTGTCCAGAAAGTTCCTTGGGAAGTAGTTTTTAAAAACAAAGGAGTCCAGGAAAGGTGGGCATCTCTGGAAGGGGGTCAGGTCTCTCAGGAAGCATTTAGGAGGGTTGTTAGGGTATGTTGGAAGAAAATTAGGGAGACCAAAGCACAATTTGAACTTAATTTGCCAAATTTTTTAAAGGATAATAATTTTTTTTTTTACAAATATGTTAATGTTAAAAGGAAGGATAAGACCAACCTTTGTTATTATCTATTAGATGCAGGAGGGAACTTAATAACTGCAGATGAGGAGAAGGCAGAAGTGCATAATGCCTTCTTTGCCTCAGTCTTTAGTGGGAAGATGACTTTGTCATACTGGGTTGGTAGACAGTGTCAGGGAACAGAATGGTCCTCCTGTTATCCAGGAGGAGGCAGTCAGAGAATTGCTGGGCTGCTTGGATGTTCATAAATCTATGGGCCCAGATGGGACCCATCCTGGGCTGATGAGGGAGCTGGCAAATGAGCTTGTGAAGCTGTGCTCCATCATTTACCAACAGCCCTGGCTCACTGGTGAGGTTCCGGATGATTGGAAGCTGGACAATGTGATTCCCATTCATAAAATGGTAGAAAGGAGGATCCTGGTAATTATAGATCAGTCAGCCTGACCTCAGTATCAGGTAAGATAATGGAGCAGTTTTTATTGAGAGCTATTATGCAGCACCTACAGGATGGCCAGGGTATCAGACCCAGCCAGCATGGGTTTGGGAGGGGTAGGTCATGTTTGACTAACTTGGTCTCCCTTTATGACCAGGTAACCCGCCTGGTGGATGCAGAAAAGGCTGTGGATGTTGTCTATTTGGACTTCAGCAAGGCCTTTGACACTGTTTCCCACAGCACACTCCTGGAAAAGCTGGCAGCCCATGGCTTAGAGAGGAGTCTCTTTGCTGGGGTAAGAACTGGCTGGACGGCCGGGCCCAGAGAGTGGTGGTGAACAGTGCTGCATCCAGCTGGCAGCCAGTCACCAGTGGTGTTCCTCAGGGGCCTGTGCTGGGGCCAGTTCTGTTCATTTTATTGATGACATGGATGAGGGTATCGAATCTGTCATCAGTAAATTTGCAGGTGTCACTAAACTGGGAGTGTGTGTTGATCTGCTGAAGGGTAGGAGGGCCTGCAGAGAGACCTGGAATGGTTGGATGGATGGGCAGAATCCAATAAGATGAGGTTTAATAAGTCCAAGTGCTGAGTCCTACATTTTGGCCACAATAACCCCCTGCAATGTTGGAGGCTGGGGACGGTGTGGCTGGACAGTGCCCAGGCAGAAAGGGACCTGGGGGCACTGGTGACAGCAGCTGAACATGAGCCAGCAGTGTGCCCAGGTGGCCAAGAGGGCCAATGGCATCCTGGCCTGGATCAGGAATGGTGTGGCCAGCAGGAGCAGGGAGGTCATTATTCCCCTGTACTGGGCACTGCTGAGGCCACACCTAGAGTGCTGTGTCCAGTTCTGGGCCCCTCAGTTCAGGAAGGACGTTGAGACACTTGAGTGTGTCCAGAGGAGGCAAAGAGGTTGGTGAGGGGCTTGGAACACAAAGCTATGAGGAACGACTGAGGGAGCTGGGGTTGTTTTTCCTGTTCAATATCCCTTTTTCCTCTTTAATTACTTTGCTAAAAGTATACTGCTAGTGTTGCTTGCAATCATATGAAGTAAACTGCATGCAGAGTTTTCTGTCTGAAAATATCTTAATTCAGGAAAATATCAGTTTTCCACTTGACCTCTAAATGTGTTGTTCATACAGTGCTTGTGAATGATTTCATTCTTGCGACATAACAACTTTAAGGTAAGAAAATGGCATTTTCCCTTCTTGTCTTGCATCCTCCAACTAAAACATTACTTCTGACTATCTAGTGATCTTGGTGCATTATCAGGATGCAACCTGGAGTACTAAAGAACAGCTCCAGAACAAAAAGACATTTATCCATTGAGTGTGGTACAAATAACTCAGTAGGCCTGAAAGCAGTGTAGCTACAATATTGAGGATTGTATGCCAAATCTCTCTTAGACTGCCCTGCAAATGTGACTGAAAGTATACCGTATTCTCACAAAAACACATCAAAGGAAAGGAAAAATGAAACTCATTAATTGAGGTAATAAAGATTTATGTTCAAGCAGTGAGGTGATGAAAATTAATACCACTGTGCTAAACGTAACGGAACTGTGACAATTTAAATGAATTGAAGATATACCTCAAGTGATTTTGGTGACTTTAGGAGATTGCTTTTAAATTTGGGGAAATGAAAAATAAAAGATTCTCCCAGGAGCCAGCACAGATGATCTTTTCCCAATATTGCTCATTCCTTTGCCATCTTGCGCCTTTTTTCTGTGTGTGCAGTGAAATGAGATTCATTTTCCTGTCTAAAGAACTGTTTCTTTGGGGACTGGGATTAGACTTTGTGCTGAAATCCAAGTCCTAAACTCACCAAACCAAAGGCAAAATTCCAGGTATGTTCATCTTCTCTTTTATAACTGCATGATTATAGTAACTTTACTTTTTCCAAACAGACTTTATGGTATCTTTAACATATAGAAATAAAGATTAGCAGCCAGCCTTGTAATGCAGCATCATACCACTTGGTAGTCCATATTACTAACATTGCACTAATCCTGCTCTTGAATAACAGCATGACGGGTTCTTTAGCTAAAAAAAAGGCTTTGTTGCTAGTTTTTCCCTCAATATCAAACATTAACAGACGAATTTCTGCTCAAGCTATGCCATTGAGCCTCTGGCATTTGAACCTGTTGTTATTGAGATAAAGCAAAACCATAAAAAAACAAAATGATAAAAATTAAAACAATTGAAAATTGGACAGGAAAGTGTTTCCATTTGAAGCTTACTAAGTATGCTACACGAGAGAGAGAGGTAAATTTTATATTAGGCCTATGTAATTTTTTCCACAACTTTGTGAAAAAAAAAGCTATTCTAAAAAGCAACTTTCCAAGCACTACAGAGAAGACAATTATTTCAGGCATAGATAAAGGAGAAACTCAGTGATTAATAGGTAGCTAAACACATACAATTTGTTTTTCTTAAAAATAACTCATCTTCTTTCAGTTGTCTTTTCTAGAGGAAAGTTACCTGAAGGAACAAAGTAATCTAGGAGTGTTGTCTGTTGCTGCTTAAATATTTACTAAAAAGTCTTAATGCTTAAGTTCAATGCACTCAATAAAAAGTGAATAAAAGCTCATGAAAAAGTTGCTTACTTAAATCTGCATAAACGGTGCAGTGGGATTGGCTTAGTATTTAAAAAAAAATAAATGGATAACAGATTTCTTTCATTGAAACTCAATATAAAGTAACCAGTTGTTATTATTACAATGAAAATATACCAAGGACAAAGAATATTTTTAACTTACTCTTCTCCAAGGCACATCCTGTTGTTTTGTCTCAGGATAGAGATCTAAGAAAGATTAAGAAACATTTGATATTACTGGTAGTAACAGTCACTGTCACATGCCATGGTTTCCATTATGCACACATTTTTATTTGTTGATACGTATAGTCAGAAAGAATTATGACTTTGCAACAGCTCATATACACCTTAAAGGAACAATTAGCAAATAAAAATAGAGATGCACTCCTGAAGTTCTATTTTTCCTTCTATTAAATATGTTTCTGAATTTTCTTTCAGGTCTCATTATCATAGAATCATAGATTGGTTTGGGTTGGCAGTCACCTTAAAGATTTTCTAGTTCCACCTCCCCCACCACGGGCAGGGACACCTTCTATCAGACCAGGTCACTCACAGCCCAATCCAGCCTGGCCTTGAACTCTTTGAGGGATGGGGCAGACACAACTCCTCTAGGCAAACTGTTCCAGTGCCTCACCACTCTTACTGCACAGAATTTCATTTTAGATCACAACAGAATGCATTTTTAATTGAAATGTTCATAATTGAATGTTCAAATTATCTCATAAATGAAAGTCTACAATTATGCAGAATTAAGTATTTGTACTATGGGTCACTGTTTCCAAATATATACCTTTGTAGTTCTTGAAAGATATTTTCAGGCTTGAATCAGTTTGCAGATATTAATGGCATTTAAAGACTAGCTCAAATAAAAACTCTATAATGCAAAACACTTAAAGCCACTGGTTTTAAGCCTGTATAAAATATTCTATTAAATATTATAAACTTTTTTAAGGGTTTGGGGATTTTATTATCTATTTTTGGTAAAGTAGGACTCAAGTAATAGTGATTAGATAACAATAATCAGGGTGGATAATGAACCTTAACCCTAGTGTTCCTCCATCTGAGTCCTTGATATTGTTGCAACAAGAAACTCATCTGTAAAATTTTGGTATGCCATTGCATATTTTGAAATATTAATAATAAAGGATGAAAGCTTAATCAAATTGATCTGAAAACTGACATTATATTCACAAAGGATTTGACTACAGGTAATACCTATACTGGCATTTCTAATGTGCATATTTTAAGATATTAGTTTTTTGAATAGGAATAAATTCAAAAGCCCTATTCATCGGTTTTTTCCCACCAATTTTTCTGTCAGTAAGCACCTGTAGTATATTCACCCCTAGTGTTAAACTATATAGGCAGTGTTCATATAAGTATTCAAAATGCTTCTGTTCAGAAAAACTTATGGTGTTTACAAGTATGAAGGGCTGTAAGATTTAAGAATAACAACAGATATATTTAGGAGGCCAAAATTTACCATATCTTGGGTTTAGCTCTGCAACAATTAGAAAGGATGAATCTTAGCTGTCCAAACAGGAGAAGATTGATTGCTTCCGGGAAGAACATATCAGTTTGTGGAGATGCAAGAAGAAACTAGTCTTAAGCAATTTAACTGTATGATGTGGTTTGGCCAGGAAGTGATTGTTCAGGAAGTTATAACTTCCTGAACAATTGGCCTTCCTAACTGCATTGGCTGGGAAATATAAGTTGTCGAATGTGAAACTATTGCACTGTATAAATAAAGAACACTTGAAACTGATCTGGGATCAAGACTTTTCAAATATAATTTTGGGAATATGGATACCTGAGAAGAAATCAGGTAAATATAGAAAATAAAGGATTTATATCAGAAATGGCATATAGTGAGTGCATTACATGACTGACTATACAGCTTATTACTGCTCTATGCATGTAGTTCCCCTACCAAGAAGAAATCCCAAACAAAACAACAAAAGCATGCAAGAAAGCAAACAATCCAAGAAAAAAATGATCAGGTCTAACCAATCTAAATGCACAAAATTATTTTAGTCTGTGTTCAAATCAGTTAATCTTTGAATTTCCTTGTTTCAGAAGCTGAATTACACTCTGGTGAGTTATTCAAACTTTTAAACCTTGCAAGGTTAATGTTGTAATTAGCAGTGACTTTAATGTAAATTATTAATTTACTCCTTCTAAAACTAATGGAATCATCTAAACACTGTAAATGCCTTCCACACCTCACCTTTAAAAGCAGTGACTGATCTTGTCACTTGTCAGATTTGTTTAAATGTTTTAAGCAGGGTTTACTGAGAAATATGGAGGACACGAAAAAGATTCGGGAATCTTATTCTGGAAGTATTTCTTAATTTTCTTTTGGGGCAGAGCATACCCTTGAAGTGAAAGGAAAGGTTACTGAATTCTTTACATTCAGAAGTGCATTTAAGTTAAACACGAGTGAAAACAAGTAGGCTTATTTCAAAGTGTGTAATTCACAACATTTTTAAAAACACACCAATTTTTAACTAGCAGGAGCTTCTTTCACATGACAAATTCCCAACTTCAGGATGCCATTCTCAGGCGAATAAATATGCAATGACACCAAATACTTATTAAATGCAGTGAAACCAGTCACACCCTGCGATAGCTCATCACCAATGTGAAGTCTATTTTCTGCCAAGTCACATGTTTCTTTGTAGAACAGGTACTCCCTTCTGCCACCCTTCTTAATCCACTCCTCAAAATACCAATTTTTCTCTTGTGTTTGTTATCACTTATAATGAGACGTATTGCGCTACAGTCCTTCCAGACTTAGTCACTGGCTTCCAGCAACATTTCAACCTTCTATACCACAAGTGTCAGTTTCCCTAGACCTGAAGATAATTTACGTTTTACTTGAGGGACTACTTTTTACAAAAAGACAAAAAATAAAGAGTTAGTGTTAAGAGGACTGACAGGAACGGAAGGAAAAAAAATGCACTGAACCTAAACAGGCATCAAAGATTTGGTTTTGAGTTTTATTAATCTGTTAAGAACACAAAGAGGTTTCTCAAATAGTGATATTTAACCACTGTGAATCAATTCCTTCTTACCTTATTTACATTAGTATCAATTAAAAAGGTCACTGAAGTTTATATGACACAATGACACAATGATAAAACGTGAATGGGACTATGTTGGGATGTCCACCTTAACACCTCAACAGAAAAGAATCTTACTTCTGACTTCACCTGAAAAAGCATTAGACTGTGAATGAGCTGCTTCATACCCCTGCTCCTTTCATGTTGTCTGGAACCAAAAATACCCCAGAAAGGCATAGCAGCTTTGTTCTTTAAAGAACTGCAGCATTTTGGGTGCTCAGTATTTTGTGGTAAGAAAAATATTTTCTTTGAATAGCACATTTGTCATCCTCTGAACTCCAAGGCTTGCTACTTTCTCACTGTAGGCCCATGATTTATTTCATGTAGAAAAAAACAAAACAAAACAAACAAAAACAAACAAACAAACAAACAAAACCAAAAAAACCCCCAAAACAAAACAAAAAAACCCCCAACTCTTCTGGATAGTATATTGCTGTACTCAAGAAAAAATTTCAGGTTTTTTTTTAAATGTATTTTCTTGATTATGTTTTTAAAGATGGCTAAGCCCTAAATCTTGTGGAATTTCAGTATGTTGAAGATAGGTGTAGATTTGCCAAAACGTGTAGTCATCTAAATCTCATCAGTGTGATTTCTAAAAGGACCCATAGGTTAGCTGTTCAGATGCTTTTCCAAGTAGCTAATTCCTTCAGAAATTCAGTCTGCAAGTCTTATCTCAGAGTTCAAAATTAAAGAGGTGATGCAATGCCTAGACAGATGCTAATGAAATCAACAACTATTCTGAGATTATTATGAAGGCGTCTTAATAATGTTTGATCCTTCTGGGGCTAGGACTGATGGGAGACATAGGGTATGTGCTATTGCAAAAATGATGATATATATGTAAATATTACTACTATGGATATAAAACAACTGTATAAAAATTAAATTTATTTATGGAATGGTAATTCTTATTAAAGTTGCATCTGGAGGCCTGTAATCTGGCTCTGACTGTTGAGCCAACCCTAAAGTGTTAGTCAGTAGTACAAAATATTTACTATTTGAGACAAAGAGGAGCCAAACAGTGATAAAATGGAAAAAAAAAAACCCTATCAAAATTAAACCTCTCTTGAAAATACATTCAATTACTGTCAAAAAAACTTGAAATATTTAATTTTAATGTATGAATAATTGCTTTATATTTCTTCATTGGGAATTTCAAGCTAAGAAATGTGTGGTAGTTAATTTTCTTGATCTCCTTCAAGAATCTGCTTTGCAAAGGCTAGCCAACTAGGGAATACCTAATTGTTTGCAACAGCTTGTCAATTATAGGTAAATAGACACACCAGAAAAGCAAGAGCGTTCAGAATGGGGAAAGTAAACTAAAGAATTATTTTTGTACCAAGAACCTCCTAAAAGGGAAGAAGTAAGCGGTATTTGTTAAATGTT
Organism: Phylloscopus whistleri; assembly: GCA_017589585.1. NCBI lineage: Eukaryota > Metazoa > Chordata > Aves > Passeriformes > Phylloscopidae > Phylloscopus > Phylloscopus whistleri. The sequence goes on from JADMLD010001552.1 coordinate 4,840,631, forward strand.
ATTGCTAAATAGCAATATAAATTATGTTATTTCAGCATAAATTTGGACATGTGTTCCTTAAATATGATAGTACAGAGGCACATAAGCCCACTGGAGCATGCAGTTTGGGCCCAAATCACTGAGATCATGTACTTTTCTTTAAATTTGTGAAGAGTTCTTTTACCATAAGGAATCAGAAAATTTAAGCAACAGTGAATCTGCATGCTCATGCTATACTTGACTCAGATTCTGTTCTTATACATATGATAAAGAGTTATTCTTAATCATTATACTGATAATGACCTAATAAATGCAATAATTCTTCATCATACACGTTTTACATCATACTTTATAAAAATGCATCTTAACGTTGTTCTTTCAAAATCCCCACAGGACTCTATTACTGGCAAAAATAGTAGTTATAGTAATGCCTTAATTAGCTAAACAGCACTAACTAATCACTAATATCAATTCAATCTAGTACATTCCAATCAGATCCATCACTATTTCAAACCCACTGAGCCTCATGTTGGGTGCCAAAAAAGGACTGTCATACTTTAACCCCGATCAACAACTAAGCCCCACACATCCACTTGCTCACTCCCCTACCAATGGGAAAGAACCTGAAAAGTATAAAGTAGGTTAAGTAGGGAAAGGAAACATGGCATAATAGCCTCTTGATCCAAGCTTTAATAACAGTGTGAACATGGTGTTTTAAAAACAGAGTTTTACTGTAACCCACTTTAGTTGTAAATCTTAAAGCAAACAAAGACAACTTTACATTTGTGGATGATGCAAATAAAAATGAAAGACAGGTGGAAGAGGTATTGATTCCAAGGTCTAGTTGTTGAGTAATAGTATTTCTAGAATGCTACTATTTTTGAAATGCTCAGTTGTATACACTTTTCAAAACATCTGCATATGAAGCAAGCTGTAAAACTATCTGTGACATGTTTGTGATGTCAACAGATGATGTGATATAGCAAATATTTAATACAGCAAACCATCAACAACAGGTGGATTTTTTAGAGAGACCTACAAGAATTTTTAGCATGATAAGGAAACATTAGCTGTCATTTTCCTTAAAAATAAATTATGTTAAAAGATATGCAAATACATGAAAATCTTCTAATTTTAGTTAGCCACTCTCGGTATGTTTCTCCGCTTTGGTGTATTTATTTCTCTTTTTTACTTTTTAGCTCTAAAGGAATTATAGGATATTAAAGACAGAAATTATTTAAACTTGTAAACATGCAACCAGATATTTCTTGGAAAAGTTTAAAATATACACAATTTCTGAATTTATTAACTTATATGGCCAGGTCTACCTTAGATCTTCATAATCCTTTTATAATAAAAACAGAAACTATTTACATGCTGTACAGCACCAACCACTGTAGTTGAATTAAAGTCTCTCTAGCAAGGTATTAAATATCTCTGTATATTTTTTTCGTTTTCAGATCTTATACGATACAGCAAAATATGTGTCAGAAGAACAGTAGTTCCCATCCTATATGATACAAGTACTCTTAAGTATAAAATTTACTTCATAATATGTTCCATAAGGTTGAAATCTTTATTTTTACTAATCAGTTCACCTTTCAACAAGCCTCGTTAAATCACTGAATCATGACAAATGATTCTTTACATGTTAGGATACTCAGTCCGCACTGATGAACTAATGAATTAAAATGTAATATAAAATTATGACATTGAGAATACAAGGGACTGTCCTTTCGATGTCAGGAAAGAATTCATCATTAGGCCAAGATTTGCCCTTTAATTAAAACATTATCACACTGATAATGTTGAATGAAATGCAGTTTTGAGGAACTCAGTGAAATAACACTAAAATGACAGAACCTATCACATATTTTTTTGTCCTGAAGCAGCCATATTTCATTACACATAACTCAATGTTAGAAAGCAATCTAGTGTGTTTTGCCATCCTTGTCTCAGGCTAAGGTAATTATTAGTCTAAGAGTTTCTCTCTTTCTCTCTCCCCCTGCCTTTCTTTTTTAACTGTGCTTACCCAAGAGGAAAATGAACCATGGTACTTATCAGCATAATGCATACATCAATGATACCAAAGGCAACTTTCCATGACTGAAGCCATAGGTTAGCTGCAAATCCATTAGTGATTAAAAAGAAAAAAAAATAAAAATAAAAATAAATATCTGTGAATCTAGCTATAGCTGAGTCATAAGTGCAGAAAAGTCACAAAACATGACAATGTAATTTGCATTAGTATTGGATCAGAAAGGCTGTTAAAAGACCAAGCAACAGAGGTGAAAAAAATATTCAAAAGGGGACTGAAAACAAAACTTCCTAAAAGAGTAGTGATAATAATGTCATAAGTTCCTCAGTCATGTAGTTATTTGCACTCAGTCTATAAAAAAAAAATTGACTAAAAGGACTTGTTTTTTCTGCATAAAAGGATTGTAAATATCAGATTATAAAAATAACACAATAATTAAAAGACTCTTAAGATCTTAAGGACAATGACCTTAGACTAAAGAGACACAAACTTTTCAGTCTATTGAAGATGAGACATTATTTTTTTAAAATTTTTTATAGGTTTGGATTTGTTTTAGTTTTTTATCTCTGTTTGAATTTCAAGTTGTTCAAATTAAATTTTAGTAATTCTCATTTCACTTTTATATCTTTCAAAGATATCTCCATATGAAAAAGGCTATTTTTTATTTTTTTATATAAGTTATCAATACTCCATAATCTCTTCAAAGATTCATGAAATTTCAAAAATAACCTATGTCCACAATCACTGGTGGAAAAATAATAATATATTACATACAAAAAAGGCCACACTAAATTTGACAAACTTCCATTTCTGGTAAAAAGAACGTTTCAGAATGAAGAAACATTATTCTACATGCAGCTGTTCTTGAAAATAAAAATGTTTACCTAGCAATCATGTGTCCAGACAGCCAGATGGTGTTTATATTATCTATTATTTATTAATTTAAATTAAAATGTATTTGCTATCTGTGTCTTTTATCAAGTCTTTATTTCATCAGAAAAATAACCTTCAGTCATTGTATCCAAGGGTTAATATGACAGGTATAACTGAGACTCACATGTTGGGCATTTTGCTGACTTCACTGAAGGATCAGCTATTCTTTATATTCCTGCAAGATGGAAGACTCTTACTGTACATAAAAGTAACCTAGGTTAAAGCAGGATTTCATAAAATAATTTTGTTTCTTTTAACTTATCCATGCTCACAATTTATCCTGTTTACTTTGAAATATAGTAAATTTGAGGTTGAATGAACAATATATTCTTGTAATTAATTGCAATTAATTGTAATTATTAATTTATTAGTCACATCAAATGTGTTACTTTAAACCTAGCTATCCAAACTACAAAATGATAAAGTTTTATAAACAGAATTAAAAATTCACCATTGATATCATAAAAGGAAGGTATTGAATCTCTTAATTATGAAAATGGAAAAATTATGGGGTTCAATAACTGTAACTAAAGATTTTAAAATAGAATAAAGATTAGAGAAATTCTCTAGCATCTTGCTTTTGCCTGAAAAGGTAAGAGAATTTTATTCCTATGACTGCTTAAAAATGTCAGTAATATAAACATTTGGATGTCAAAATCTTACACAATTTCAAGTTAAATACAAGCTTTGCTGTTGTTTTAAGATTCTTTTCTAATTGTGCAAATGCCTTTATCTCTTCCTTACACTTCCAAATATATACTAATATTTCAGTAGGGTTTGCTCTATCTTTTTTTTTTTTTTTTAAGTAAATGTACTGCTATTATATAATTGTGTTCTTGGCTGCTTAAAATGTGAAAAATGCAATCCCAAAGACAGATCTTCTGGATCAGCCTCACTTTTTGTGATATAACTGCTTGTCATGTTAAGTTTTTCCAATGTCCTGATATTCCAGTGATATTCGTCTGAAGGGCCATTTAGGAGAAATTAAACACAGAACAGAATACAACATTTAGATGAATTCATTGCTAAGAGCAAACCCACAGCTTTTGTCTATCTGTGTGTGTTCCTGTGCCCATGTGCATTTTTTGTCTGTATGTCAAACTTTTTGCCCAGTTTTAAGCACATGGTTATAACCGGCTTGTTTGCTTGCTGCAAAAGACAGCCTGATGAAATTTGTGTGAGTGACTTGGTCACTCATTTCCACAAACTCTTAATTCCTGATCTTAAGATGGATACCTAAATTAAGATTAAAATAGATTTATATAGAGAGTACCACTGACAGTCTGACTATATTCAAATGCACTGCATAACTGATGAGTGTAGGAATGACATCTGTTTTTTTTCTGCTATAGTTATCAAGCCATTGACTAATTTAGGGTGGAAGGCATCTCCGGAGGTCACCAAGGCTAACAATCTCTATGTGTGGTCCACCAGTAGTAGCCAGTGTGGTTGGCTCAATAGAGTAGATCCAGGTGGTATATGAAAAGTACAGACCAGAAGAACATCAAGACTGGTACTTTAAGTTAGATATTTGGTTGGTTTGGTTTGTTGTTGTTCTGGTTTTTGTGGGGATTTTTTCTTGGTGTTGTTGTTTTGTTTTGTTTTGTTTTGTTTTGTTTTGTTTTGTTTTGTTTTGTTTTGTTTTGTTTTGTTTTGTTTGGCTTGGGGTTTTTTTAGTTGTTTTTTGGGGGGGTTATTTGTTTGTTTTGTTTAGGGATGGAGTTAACTCTTCTATTTTCAATATGTAAACATTGGTTTCTTCTGGAAATTTATCACATATTAATTCAGAATCTTACTGAACCATTTCACTTACTTAAAAATGGTGAAGACAGAGCAAGGCTACCTCTAGTCTTATCATACGCCAGTATGATTCAAGTTCCACCTAAAACTGCAATTTGCATCTACTTTGACCATTGAACTTGCTATGTCCATCTGCTGCTTTTCTTCTTAATTTTCAATAGATTTTCTGTGGACATGCATTCTTAATCTGTGATATTGCTCAAGCAGTACAAGAAGCTACAGAATTTTGACTGTCAGGAAAACCGCCCAGAAGATCCACTTCCAGCTAGTTACTGATGTGCCTATTCCCTGAGGAGCTTTGCAGAGAGTCTACAGAGAAAACACAGCTGCTGAACAATGTGTAAGAAAAACAGGACAGTGGAGAAATTGGATCAGTAAGACAAGATCAATGTAGAACTAAAAAGCAAAGAATATACATTTTAGAAGTCAGAAAGAACAAACACCAGTGTCAAGGCTGGCTTTCTAAACTGTAAAGAATAGCAGTTTTTTGGGGGGTAAGTGGTTTCAGTTACTGTGTCTGCCATGCTGTCTTGGGTTATGCAACCAAAAATGTGTATTCTATTTCATGTGTTGAAAGGAATTGGGGAGGTGTTTTTCTTTATCTCTTGTAACTCTGGGAGGAGGTAGGTGGATGCCTTCTGATAATGGGCCAAATGTTAAAATCAGGTGGGGCAGTGTTTCTTATCTTTTTCACCACCCTCCAGGGTGGATATCTTCTGCTGATGGGCCATTAAGGCTCACTTAAGAGCACAACATATTCTATCATCCCCATTGTGAGATACTTCACCCAGTGGGGGGAGCCAACCATTCCTACCTAAATAAAAACTGAGACGTAGGAACACAAGATATCTGGTTCCACTGGATTCCCGGACGAAGACTGGACCCTTCTCACCATTACTGGACCTTTTTCTACAGGACCATCTCTGCCTCAACAGAACTACATCTGCCACTCCAGGAGGACTTACTTTTGGACTGCTTCCAACACCCTGACCAACAGGGTGTCAGGTTGTATCTCTGACTCTGTCAGGGTTTTCTAGGATTGTTGTTGTTCGCTTGCTTGTTTGTTTTGTTTGTTTGTGGTTTTTTTTCTACTACATTTTTGTTGTTAATATTCCTAGTAAAGAACTGTTATTCCTATTCCCAAATCTTTGCCTGAAAGCCCTTAATTACAAAATTATAATTTGGTGGGAGTGAGGGGTTTACATTCTCCATTCCAAGGGAAACTCCAGTTTTCCCTGGCAGATACCTGTCTTTCCAAAGCAAGACACATGCCTGCATTCATAAGAGAACAGCTGATTTAGGACTTCTGTGAATACATGATCCTGCAGTCTACTGCATTTCCCAGAAAAAGGGGATGCTGCAAATGAGAATCTCTACCTAAAAATGGAGGAAGACAGTCTTGCTCTTGTTAGAAAAGGCAGATGATTACTTTATTGGGTAGATTAGGTTTTCTTGAAACAGAGTTCCTAAGCCTGGATATGTTTCAGAGTCCTTCCTTTTTCATATTGGGATGAAATTTAGTCATGATACCTGTACTTCTAAGGTGTTTTTCCTAGAGTCTAAGCAAAGTAGTTAGTGTTATTTCTTGATCTTCTCTCAGGGCTGGCTACTGTTTGCTTTTTAAACCTTGAAGCAATTGTTAAAGGTTAATTTGTCTATGCCCTAAATTTATTTTCCCTCTGGAAGAAGAATGATTTTTCTATCTCTTTATTCTGAATATGAGCAGCTAAAAGTTTGCAGTGAATAACATTTTGCCTTAAACTAATACAAGTTGGACCAGATGCCAACAGCTAGGCTTCTGAGGGGAGTGTCATGGAGATGGCTCTCAAAAACCTCTCGATAATGACAGGCTGAGAGAGCTGGGGTTGTTTAATCTGTTGAAGAGAAGGCTCTGGGGAGATCTTCTAGAGGTCTGGATGTCTTGGATTATGGAACAAACCCCCCCCCCCCAAAACGTGTATTCTATTTCATCTGTTAAAAGCAGTTGGGGAGATGTTTTTCTTTCTCTCTGGTAACTTTGGGGGGTGGGGGCCGGATGCCTTCTGATAATGGGCCAAATGTTAAAATCAGGTGGGGCAGTGTTTCTTATCTCTTTCACCACCTGTCCTCCCTCCAGGGGGATATCTTCTGCTAATGGGCCATTAAGGCTCCCCAATGACATGACACATTCCATCATCAATTTGTGAGACGCTCCACTGAGTGGTGGGGGGGAGCCAACCATTCCTACCTGGATAAAAACTGAGACGTAAGAACACCAGGGATCTGGTTCCACTGGATTCCCGGAGGAAGACTGGACCCTTCTCGCCATCACTAGACCCTTTTCTCTCAGGATCATCTCTACTCAAGCAGAACCACATCTGCTACTTCAGGAGGACCTACTGTGGACTGCTTCCAACATCCTGACCAATAGGGTGTCAGGTTGTATCTCTGACTCTGTCAGAGTTTCTAGGATTGCTTGTTTGTTTGTTTGCTTGTTTGTTTGTTTGGGTTTTTTTCTACTACATTTTTGTTGTTAATATTCCTAGTAAAGAACTGTTATTCCTATTCCCATATCTTTGTCTGAGAGCCCCTTAATTTCAAAATAATAATAATTCTTACAGAAGGGGTTTGCATTCTCCATTCCAAGGGAGGGTCCTGCCTTCCTTAGTGGACACCTGTCTTTCCAAACCAAGGCAAGAAGAAAGATGACAATTACAAAGGTAAAGGATCTATCTCCACAGGACTTTTTTAGGAGCCCCTCTTCAGGAAGAGACACAATGTGCTCTTCTTGTACACAATCTCTCTGTGCAGAAAAGCGAATTCCACAAGTTCACAATCAAATTGACAAGACTAAATCCTATTGACAACACAGTCAAAGCAATCACAGTGTAGGACTAGGAGGAATTATCATGGCAAAGGAGAAGGAGACCATCAAGAAACAAAGATAGCAGTATACAGAAAAAAGTGAAATAAGAGAACCTGGAAAATATGCATAATTCATAGCTTCACAAAGCATAACTTCAATAGATGGCTGCTATTTCTAACTCACTGAATGTTCTTCTTCTTGATACAGTTTTGCCTCATATTAGCAGTCTATCAAATAATTGCACTATGTCCAGGAAGAAACAGCTGGTTTGTGATGTAGAGGTTCCATGGAAAATCATTTATTTTTGTCCTTCATATTTGTTCCCACTCCTTCTGTCAATAACTCAGAGGTAGCTTAAAAATGAACAAAGAGCTAAGAGGTATTTTCCATTATCCATAACTATTTCTAACAAATCACATTTTGATACAAGTTTTTTTTCTCCTACTCTCTCCTTTTAAAATATTGTGAAGGATATCTACACTGCAATGAGTTTAATACATCCAATCCAAAAGGTTCAGAAATGCATTTTAGGGTATTGTGACATTACAATACCAAGACTGCCACAAGAGCAAAGAGTTTTGTTTTGTGATATTCCTGTTCTCATTGTTCTGAGATTGTCATGAAGATGGATTCAATACAGTTTCCTGCTTTATTTTTGCAGTCTTTGTTATGAATATGGTCTGATTTTGTGCCAACCTTTGTCACTAGAATGAAAATGAGAATACATTATGAAAAACTAAAATGTAATCAGCATTAAAATTCTGTGATAGCTCATTCTTGTGACAAAGAGATCACTGGGAAAGAATGGCATAAAATTAATCAATTATAGTGACAGTCTCACGATTGTAATAAGAATAGAAAGTGGCACTACATTTTGTGCATTTACATAACTGAGGGATGGTTTAAAATTAACTCATTCATATCTTTATATTCACTTCTTTTCCTGGAAAACCAAAACTGCTGCACTTTGACTAATGACCATAGACAGTAAGCATGTTTGATATCTTAAAAAAAAATCTCAAATTCTGCTTATCTTTGAGTCATTCCTCGACGTTTTCATAATCTCTTTCTAATTTTTTTTTCTGCCAGCAAGTGAAAAGTCTCATCATCAGCTCCTAATGCATAGCTATATATTCTGAATGTGCAGTGAGAAGGAAAACAGAAATGCTCCTTTGGAAATTAAAAAAAAGAAAAAAAAAGAGAGAGAGGGAGAGAAAGAAGGAAAGGCCCAGGCTTCTGCTCTTTGGATTCTTTTGTGTTATGTTTCCTTTTTTCTTTTTGTCCTGATTATTTTATCTCTTTTCTTGTCTGGATTAAAAAGGATACATACACAGACAAAAAAAGGAATTTTCAGGAATATCAGAAGACTACAAATATAAGGATGTTCAGAAAATTATTCAGTCTAGTTATTGGTTCCTTCTTTTCTTGGTTATGAGGCAGTATTATCAAATTCCATCATGAACCCAGGCATGTAGATCAAGGGCTGAGGTCTCATGGTAGATTAAATTGGCTACATACTCCACATAGGCAGATTTTTACTGACAGAAAAGAACTACAGTGCTCTTCACAAATCAATGGCAGCTTTAGAAATCTTCATCAGGGAGAAAGTGAATGGAAACATGCAGAGTTGTCCTTGCTGTAAATAGGTCCTGGTAAACCCCAAGATAACTTAAACCACGGAAAATTAAAAAAAACCAACAACAACAACAACAACACAACCTTCTGAGTAACATACAAACTCATCCAACAATGGACAGAAGCAACCTTCAGCTAAGAAGAAACTATCACGTATGCAGACATGAAAGACACTTGGCATGCAAGTCTAAAGGTTGGTCAGGATTTTTTTTGGCTATTTTTCTCACTGTCTTGCATTTAGCATTTACTAAAGACAAAATAAACAGGAAGGAACAGCTTATTTGATTTGGGTCAGCATGATTTTGATATTATAAATCTGTCTTTACTCAGACGTGTTCATTAACGTATGACTTTGATTGTTTAAAGGTTTCACTGCTCTTCTTGAGCCCATCTATATATTTATAAAAATTGAAGAAAATAAAACGTTCCCTGGTTCCAGTGATCCTGCTACTTCATAAGATTCGTGACTATGCAACTGGAAAATGATACAGAACTTTGTTAGCTGTGTACCTGAGGAACAAAAAATGTTCTGGAGATTTCAGTCCTAGTGCTTGAATTCCTTCCATCATAGTACATTTTCATAGAGGTGGAGGTGAGATCTGATATGAAACAACACTCTTTCTAGATAAATGTGGCTGTCAAGTTATTACACTGGTATATTTTCTCTTCATTACAGTTGTCTTACGGTTAGCAAATCATACTAAGTAGGGCTTCTGATACACTAAAGCATTCTTAACCACTAGGAAATTCTTTTTCTCCTTCCTGCCAAAGAGACTGCTAAGATACTCAAGTAAGATACTGCTCACAGAAATGCCGGATATCAAGAAAATATGCATCAGATCATTTTGGGGGGCATATTTTTAGTAGTAATGAGTTATAAAAATGAAATTTTTTTTCCACAGTTTATGTTATACTGCTAAATGATATTCAAAAATGTACAGAAAATAATCAGTTATGGAGTTTACAGAATTGTGATATAATCATCAAAACTAATATGAATTTTATTTTTTTTAACTTAAGAATTTTTACAACCAATTCTCATGTTAGCACTGTTGTCAAGTCTACTTTCAATAGACATAATTTTAATATGCTGGGATTGAGTTAATTTTTTTCCTCGTAGCCGGTGCAGTGCTGTGTTTTGGATTCAGTGTGAGAATGTTGATGTTTTGGTTCTTGGCAAGGACTTCTTTATGTCATGTTTTCTGCCACTGAGGAGCTCTACAGGAATCTTGGATGGAGCATGGCCAGGACAGGTGATCCATACTGACCAAAGGAGAATTCCATACCACAGAATGTCATGTATAGTATATAAACTATATACTATAGGGGAGGAGTTGACCAGGAACAGCTGATTATTGAGTGAGGATAGGCTGGGAATTGGTTAGAAGTAAGAAGCTGTAATGTGCACTGTTCGTTTCTCTTAGGTTTTATTCTTCTCTCCCTAGTTTTCATAGTAATAGTGATAATAATAATAACTATTATCAACATCATCATCATTGTGTTTGCATGACAAGGTTTTGGAAGCAGGGGGCTACACAGGTGTGGTTTCTCTGAGAAGCTGCAAGAAGCTTCTCCAATGTCTGATGGATCCAGTGCCACCTTGCTCCAAGATGGACCTGCAGCTGGTCAGGGCCAAGCCCATAGAGGACAGCAGTAGTGCTGCTGAGAAAACAGACTTGAGAAGGGGAGAAGTGTTGCTGCACTGGAGCAATTACAACCAGAGAAGTGAGTGAGAATATGTGAGAGAAACAGTTCTGCAAACCCCAAGATCAGTAAAGAGAAGAGGAAAAATGTGCTCCAGGCACTGGAGCAGAGATACCTCTGCAGTCTCTGGTGAAGACCATGGTGAGGCAGCTGTGCCCCAACAGCCCATAGAGGTCCACAGAGCAGAGGTTCACCTGTTGCACTTTCAGGATCCCATGCTGGAGCAGAGGAATGCTCAGTTGGAAATTCATGCCAGAGCACATTCTTGGTTATACCTATGACTTCCAAGGACACAGGATTTTATGCTTGAGTAGGTCTGCTGGGAAAATTTATCACCTTGGGGAAAAGACACATGCTGGAGTAGATAATAAAGAAATGAAGCCTGTGGGAAGGACTCACATTGGAGAAAATTGGGGAAGATTGTCTCCCACAGGAGAGATCCCACCCTGGACCAGGGGAGGAGTGTGAGGAGGAAAGAGTGGCAGAGACAAAGTACGGTGAACCAACTGCAACCTCCCTTCCTGCACCACTGGCAAGGAGGAGGTAGAAAATTTGGGAATAGAATTGAGTCTGGGAAGAAGAAAAGGGTGAGCAGGAGGTGTTTTTAAGATGTAGTTTTATTTCTCATTATCCTACTCTGCTTTGATTGGAAATAAATTAATTTCCTCGAGTTGAGTCTGTTTTTCCCATGATGGTACTTGCCGTGTGATCTCCCTACCTTTATCTTGAGCGACAAGCTCTTCTTTCATTGTATTTTCTCTCTGCTGTCCATCTGAAGAGGTGTATGATAGAGCTGCTTGTTTGAACTCTCCTCACTAACCACAGTGGGAGTCAGTGAACTACTGTGTGGTTAATCCACTTCAATGTCCTAGTAATAGAGGTTAAAAATTAACTTTAATCAGTGGAAGAGTAGAATAAAACACAAAATGGATCTAGCAAGAATAGCCTTTGTCAGCCTGGAACCTGAAAATCTTTTTGCTGAAAGATACCTAGACAAGAAATCAACACCCTATACCATTTAAAAAAAATACTCTTGATTGTTCTTATATTTGAGAAGTAGAAGAGAGAACCTTTTAAAACTTATGGTAAATAAGATGATGTTTCTTAGACTATATTATGAAAATTAGTTTCAGACTGTAAGAGAAATGATTTGAAAGATACAAGTAAGATATTATAAGATACAAGTAATTATTTCAAGGAAGAAACAGAGCATTTTTAAATAATAAATCTATCATTGTTAAGATCTTGATTTCTTCCACACTCACTGTTTGTTTTTTTTTTTTTTTAAAGTTATTTTACACTGCTATTTTTTGGTGATTTGGCATAACATGATTTGATTCCTACATTTGTATTTTCTCCTACATCTTAGGAGGAAAAATAAAGAAATTGTGGAGAATGACTATCCTTGACAACAAAAGACTAATGAGATCGGTGTGTTCATCACAGTAAGAGACTGTCATGATAATTCCTAGCATTAGGAATTAGCCTTGGAAAAGCTTCTTTCTTTGGTAAGTGAGCTTAAATGCAGAAAATCCCAACTATCATGTAAAAATTACACTAGATGAATTATTTTATTGGAATTTTTAAGTCTTTCAAAAATTTTTCATATCTTCATATATATCTCATAGCTAATAGCTTCACAAGGAAGTTTTCTTCCTTCCACAATTAAAATGTTCATAAAATCACAAAAGTATATCTTTCATCAGCTTGCTTGAAACAATTAAATTTTGATGAAACAGATAAAGATAACATTTTAATTTTTTTAAAATATAGCATCAGCTAAATTCCAAATTGCATTGAATTACCAGAGGAATAGAGCTAAAAGATGCATAAATACCATTGTTGCATATAAAAAGGAGAGTTATGTGGCTTTTTTTTTCCTTTCTAGTTCAAATTATTGTAGTGCTAAGCTCTCTGTAAGTGTACTTGCATAAACACTTAACTTGTTCAGTGTCAAACTTGAAAGTCCATCTAATGATCTTTTCCTCAAATATCAAAATTTATTTGTTCGAAGAAACTAAAATGTGTTTCACTGTATATTACTGTTGTCTTCTCTCTGATCCCACTGTAGTTTATTAGGTTCTCAAGGATCCACAGAGATAAACACTTAATCTTAATTTGCCCATGGGAAATAATGTGCTAAATAATAGTATCATCTGATTAAGTCTTCTCAGGCAAAGCATGTGCTTGGTGGCCATAAAATTCTAAATTAACATCCCACAACAAAACTAAAATTCAGTGTGATTACCTCAGATGATGATAATGTGCTCACAGCATGTAGTCCACTCAAGCATAATATGATGTCCTGATCATAAAAGTAAGCTACTCGTCAAGACGGTTTTCATGGTTTCTTTTTTTCACATTTTATACCCTTTCAACACATAGAAAAGAATATGTAAAAATATCAAAATAATAGAAATCTTGTAAACTTTTGAAGCACTTCTTGCAATTTATTTACTGAGGCTGAGAGCTCTCACTTTGATACATCAGTAGTTTGCAGAACTAGATGAGTGCCTTGCTGGTAAAGATTCATAGCATCTTCACATTTTGGAGAGTGAGAGGTAGTTCACATATTCTGGACTGGCATGGTTCAGATTTTTAAGGAATTTTTAATGTATAATAGCCTTCAGATCTGGTATCGATTATTCCAAGGCATCTCTCTTTCCTCTTTCTTTGCAGTTAGAGGTAAGGTTTTCCTCCTATTGCTAGGAGAAATTTGTGCCACTCTTGATCTTTCTATTTCACTCTTTGTATTTCACTCTTTGAAACACTAATAAAGAACTCATAATTACTCCATGGAAATACTGACCTCCCTTAAGGGAGACGTACATTTGTGTGTCCCATCTTGCAGCAATGAAAAGAGGGTCTGGCAAACACCAGTTATTAATCAGCAGCTTAGAAGGCTCCTTAAATATGGACTTAGACAAAAATGTGTGCCTGGTTAGATTTTTTTCTTGAATCAGCCATGGGATTGAAAATGGAGTAGAAGAGCTTTCCTGCAAAAAACAGTAACATACACTCTTCCTTTACTGGAAATGGCATAATAATTCCTGGGAATGTGGAGATCTGCAAACCTCCTTGCAGATATTTCAATTTTTTTTCATGACTGGTTGGTGTCATGAAGAATCTGAGTTGGAAGTGGTCGTCAATTCTTTCTCACATTTTTGAAAGTATACTATAGCTAAAGTTTCTTAAAAAAAATGTGTTTTGTGGAAACAAAGACTTAGGAGCAGAGGGAAGGAGCAAAGAATACAGAGTAAATTAATGATTGATCAATAAATAGCCTAGGATATTTTAAATCCGCCACACTATGAACATAATAAACCTCCAAATGTTTAAATGGTCTTATTGGTGATTGGCACACAGCATACTCTGGCCTGAACAACTTGCATAAAGCAAGAAAATAATTGAACTTGCTTAGGGCTAGTTTTCTCTATGCTTCTTTTTGGTAGATGAACACAGAATAACTTTCCAGATTACTAAATTACTCACTAAGAGTTTGTCTCTTTCTTCTTAACTGGGAAGACAAGAAGAAAGGCCAGCAAAGGGTCTAAAAGGAAATATACCTTTTCTTAAAAGAATAGAAAATCTGAGACCATCAAACTCATATATTTTCTTATTCTTATTCCTTTCTTCACCATACTAAGATTGAGATTTTTTTTTTGTTTTCTTATGCTTATGTTTTCTTATTTCTTTTCAATCAGACTCTTGTCTATAAAGCAGTGTCATATCAAGAAGAGGTGGGGTCCAGTCTATGATTCTCAGCTTTACTAATATCTTGTATAGTTTAAACAAAGTCAGTGGCATGAAATCCTGACTGGAATTCTTTTTGTCCACGTGACAATAACTGAGGAAACAGATTTATTTCATTACTAATGTGCTGAGTAGACCAAAAAAGTGAAAGATCACATCCTGGAAACTTTCCTGTTTTACTGCTTTTTTCATGGCTCACTCTTCACCTATTATCATCTCTATGTCCTGAGACACACTTGCCCCCAAAACACATGGTGCTATAAAAAAAAAATCTTGTGCTTTTGGCTCATATGTTTTCTGTGATGTGAGAAAGCAAAAAAATACTCTTAAAAGCAGTGTCTTCTTTTAGCTTTGGGTGACTTGGAAAGAGGAATGTCAACAGGGTGCCTAGAAATCCACAGAGGGCGAACAGAACTTTCAAAGATGAATTTCTAAGAGATTGAGCACAAAAGATCCCCAAAGCTAGGCCAAAGAAAGCAGCACTGTTCAGTGCAGTTCAATTCTCATGTGAACCCTTGCAAGAAAACTCAGTTTTGTTCTTTGTTCCCTCCCCATTCCCGCCCCCCCCAATTTTCTTTTACATAATGACACTTGTCTCATCCTTTCTTTTTTTGTAGTGGTAGTGTAGTTTGTCAGTGGGAAAGTGAGCTCCTAAATAAGGTGTTATGAAACAGAAGATAAATGAGGAAAGATCATTTCTGATGATGAAATGATCAAATGAGGAAAAAGTGGTATAAGGAATATAGAAGATAGCAAAGGATGTGGATGAGATGGGAAGAAAAAGGTGTATCAACTTGAAGTAAAAAATGTCTGGGAAATATTATGTTCCTATATAGACTTAGAGGATGACACAGTGCTGCTTAAATAGGTCATATTGCATAAGGGCCTGGGACACATGCCTCTAGATGAAGAAAGAGAGGCAAAAGAAAGGATCGAACTAATGAAAAATTGTGAAACAAATGGACCAGTAGTAGTGACAATTTTAGGTTTTATTTGAAAAGCTGTTGTGATGTTAAACCTTGGCAAGTAGTCAAGGTCTGCCCAGCTGCTCATTTACCATCCCTCTTCTGCAGGACAGGAGAAGGAAATAAGATGAAAAAAGCTCATGAGTCAAGGAAAAGGCAGGAAGATCACTCACTAATTACTCTTATTGACAAAAGAGACTCGATTTGAGGAGAACAAGTTTAATTTATTGCCCAATAAAATAGATTAAAGTAGTGAGAAACAAATACAAATACTAAAACAACACCTTTTATCACTCTTGTCTAAGGCTAAACTTCAGTTTTTATTCCTGATTCCTCTACATGCCCCAGGCAATGTATTGGAAGGGTATGTTTTGGGGGGGAAGGTGTGGTCAGGACACAGTGATTTGTCTCTGGTGCACCCTCCTCCTTTCCCTCACATCACTGTGTGCATCTCTCAACTGGCTATAGGGAAATACCTATGGTGGCACCTGGAGGAGCTCCTCCCTTTCCATCTCTGTCCTTAATATTCACCCTCATGTCTCCCATTACTTTTCCCTCTCTGACTATACAGCATCTTTGCCTTTTTTGGAAAGCATTTTTCCCATGAACCTGTTCCCCCAGGTACCATGATCTTTTCAGAGGAACTCAGCTGTGTCATTTGGTGGGTGCACTGGAGGTGGCTGTAACCAGCTGTGTCCAGCACAGGGCAGCCCTTCAGCTTCTTTCCACAGAGGCCACTCCTGCAGCACTCTCTGCCAGCACCTGGGCACCTGCTCAGGGTGAACAGCTGCTCACCATTGAGGGATGTGGAAATGTAAGCAGCCTTGCAGCAGGAAAAGCAGCTTAGGGGCAGCAGGAGGCCGATTCATTTTTGTGGTGGGGTGACACAGTTCAGCGCTGTAGGATATTTATGGTCTGGGGATCTGCTTCTTTAAGGAGACTAGCCAGGCAGGCTGTCACCTGCCTCCACCTGTAATTTGTAGGATTCAAGAGAGAAGTGCACCAGTGAAAGAACCCTGGTGCAAACCCAAGAGTAAAATGATCTAATTTTTAACAGTTTATTCACAGACCTAAAGCACTGAATAGCTTATGCAACACTGCATTACTGGTGACTTAGTCTTTTTTTGATTGAATTTATTTCTCTGCAGTTCTAATGCTGCATGTGCAAAAAAGCAGCTGTTTATTTGGTTGGTTGGTTGGTTTTGAGTTTGGGTTTTTGGGGTTTTTTTTGGTGGTGTTGAGAGGTGGTTGGTAGGTAGCTGGTGTTTCTTAATCTCATTTTAAAATATTTTTTTTCCTCCATGAGCTGCTTTACTGATACCTAAGTCATTTCAAAAATGTTCTGCTTACCACTTAGTGGGTGAAACAATTTTTATTTATTAAAACCATACTAGTATTCTGTAGATGAAACATCTAGATGTCTTTCATCTAACACTTGTGAGATAAAAATTTATCACTCTAAGAGTTTAAGACAACATTAATACATCCTTGGGAATATGCACTTTCTGTAATTTTTCCTCTGGCAGCACATGAATTTTTTGTTTCCTTTCTTTGTTTGCTTGTTTTGTTGGTTTTTTTGGTGTTTTAAGGTAACTGGAAAGTTTGTATGTTTGCAAATACTTAGTTTTGTGTTACAAATTGGAAAGAAACCTCCATATATATGACAAGAAATTCCGAAGAAGTCACAAATTTTTAGCAGCCTAGGGGAATAAAAAAAAAATTATTCTGCTGGCCTTTATAATCTTTCAGTCAAGTGCTTAAATACAGTCAAATGTCAGATTTTATTTGGTTTTTTTTTTGTAACTGTCTGGTTTGTACAGATCAGTTGTAGAAGAAAACTGCTAACCCAAAGGATAAAAAGCAAAAATTCACTGCAAATGTGAGACTGGAACTTGGTTTTAAGCATGACAATTTCACTTAAAACAGTAAAGTCAGTGATTATTACTAATGTGTTTTAGAGAATGAAAAAAAAGCATTTAATTCTGAACATAAAATTACTTTCTTTTTTCTTCTCCTTATTTATTTTCAATTAATGTATTTGAATTTAACTTTAAATTAAATGCTGAAATTCTATGAGCTTGGTAAGGCAGGCCTTTAAAGAAAATACTTTGTAGAAAGAAAAAACTTGAAATGACTACGTGGTCTGTATCTAAATTGCACATTTGGTATTGATCCAGATTTTTCATTATCCATCTGCATGCTCAGAATTAAGTGGGAATGGCCAAATTCTTTCTATGTGTGCTTCTACTGCAGAAATGAGATCAAACCTACTGAAAACATCTGAAAAAAACAGGGATGGAGTTCTCCTCCATATGTATGTTGGTGACACACTTAAATTTTTTTTTTTTATTTTTTTATTTTTTTTTGAGAGGCTTCTGGGATAATACATACCTCAAACCGTACTTCAACCCATGAAACATTGTCTTTTGACTAATCTTCAGTGTTTACCTGGGAAAGATGCTTAGGGTATATAGCAGAAGGAAAGCAGAGGGATGGTGTTTGTGAATTTACAAGTTCAGTTTACTTGAATGTGATTTATTTTTGGAATTGTTTCCATGTGTGGGTGTATCTATGCGACTCTATGCATATGAACACAATTGCTGTCCTAATATTTTAATGAAGTGTTATTTCTCTAAGAAAAGAATGAACTTCCTTTAAGGAATGTGTATAAAAACATACTCATGACAAAATGTCTCATCCTGAGTCGGATAATTGTTTTGTAGACTATATATTTAACATATTTTTTATTATTTTACATATTTCCACTCTAGCTTGCCAGAAGTCAGGTATTAGCAAATGAGATTTCACTCCTAGGAATTTCTTTCAGCCACCTAAGTAACTTCAGGTACACATATTTAAAGAAAAAAGGAAGAAAAGGGAAAGAAAAGGGAAAAAGGAAAGGGAAAGGGAAAAAGGGGAAGACGAAGGAGAAGGAGGAGGAGGAGGAGGAGGAGGAGGAGGAGGAGGAGGAGGAGGAGGAGGAGGAGGAGGAGAAGTTCCGAGAAGGGAAGTTTTGAGAAGGGAAAGGAAGGGGAGGGAAGTACCGGGAAGGGAAGGGAAGATATTTCAAACATCAAAACTGTTGCTGTGTTACTTTTTTTATATACCTTGAAAATTCGACTAAGAGTTTCAGTTTTTCTTTTTCCCAGTTCAGTTAAAAATAGTTGCCACACTGCCACCTTATGGCTAATACAGATTTTAAAATTTAGAACATTCCTTCTCAGCTTGTGTTTTGACATTTTGGCATTTTATGTAGTTTCCCACTGTGTTAGTAAAGGATTAAACTTTAACTCACTCCGTAAAGCAAATTAGCCTTAAGTTTAAACTGCACCATCATTACCTGACTGTTTGTTTCTCTCAAGTTGGAAGGACAAGAGTACAAGGCAGTGCACCCATGAGGATTAATACTAATCTATGTTCACATACATGTGAAGACTCTATGGAAGTCTTTGATCAACATTTGCTTTCCTTAGTGTGTTCACGTCTGCATACTATACAGGACTTGTGAATGAAAAAACCAAACAACTAAATGAAACCTAAATCGGTACACCTCTTTTCTTTTTTCCAGAGGTTCTATCAGCAGAGAGAAATGGAATTGTGGCAAAAAATTAACCAACTGTATGTGCAAGGCAAAGAAATCTGATTGAAGTTGATTAAATCAAACGAAAAGATAAATTTAATATGTTGTATTCTGTGAATGAATGTGTAATTTCAAAAACTCATCTGTAAGAAAAATGTCTAAAATTCTGCAGCATTCTGTTATTTAAACAATTTAAAAACTCTTGATGCCTGACAAATACAAAACTGAAAGTAAACAATTTACCTTTATCAAAAGCATTATAAGGTATATCATAAGCATTATCTGAACTCATTGTCATAATCAGGCAAATTATGCAATCTTTTTTGTTCTTTAACTTTCCAAATAAAATTCTTTCAAATAAGTTCCTGGCAATGAAAAGATCCTGTCTGAAAAAAATGAGTAATCACAAATGACAGAAGTACACTGAAGATACTGAACAACATGAGTCTTAATGAGAAATACTTAGCAGCAATACAGTGTTTGAAAAAACGCCTAAGTGTTGTCTATGTTTATATATCTATTTTGTAGGAGATACTATTATGTAAAATTTTTCTCTTAAGGACCTATGAAAATAGAATCTCAGAACACATAAGTGGCTTTAATTTACTTCAGTAATACAATTTTTTTTAAAAGAAGTAATCCTTATTTGCAATGATTATCAACGTGTACTTGAGCATTAAATCAATATAGCTGAACTGAATTACATCTTACTGTTTCTGTGACTGAAAAACTTTGTATCAGGCATTACATATGATTGTTCACAATTTCTCATCTGGAATTCACTGTTAGCCAATACTCTCCAACATTTGCTTAAATTGTACTTTCTTGGAAGCATCTGTGCCAACAAAAGCATTTGCTGAAATAATGTGGAAGAAAATCAAAAAGGAATTTTTAACAGAGGTAAGTGATGGTTTGGTTTTAGTTCTTTTTTGGATTTTATTTCTTTTCTTTTTCCTTCAGTGTTGATTCAGACGTAGTAAGAAGTGTATGAACATGCAAAAATATGTCAGCGGCAAAACCAATCTTTTTCCCTGATAGTAATTAAAACAAACAAACAAACAAACAAACACCCCAAAATACCCAACCAAAAAACCAAACCAAAACCAACCCCTCCAAACAAAAACAACAACAAAAAAATCCCAAACAAAAAAACCAGAAAACCCAAAAAACCCCAAACCCCCCAAATCTCCCCCAAAATCCAATCCAAACCAGCAGCTGAATATAATGTGAAAATGAAAGACAGAATTCTTTATGAGAAAAGTAATTTTTGAACAAATATTTTGAACGAATAGAGAAAAAAATAGAGAGAAAAAAAAAGAAAACTTCCTGAAAGCAACGCTGTGAGTTTCATGCCCCTTCCACCTGATTGATACAATAGATGGAGCACAGCAGAGAAGACCAACTTTAAAATGATTGTATAGACCTAGAAAATTCACTCACATTGTGTCTAGAATGCTGAAATCAAACCTTTGGGTTTTTTTCTGAAAGGGAATCCTACCACAAAATTGTCTAAACTGTGCATAAAAAATAATCCCGCAGTACCACTGAATAATCTTTTGTTCTTGTATTCTTAAGACAGGGACCATTATTGCTCTTTTTGCATAATATTGGAAACAATATGTATACAACTATTTAAATCTTAAGAAAAGTCAGTGAAATTAGTTAAACTGCCTGGTTTTTTGCTTTCATTGAAGTGATAATTTGAATATTTATTTTGATTTTCACATCATTATAAGACACCAGATTACATTTGTATCACTGGAAGAAAAATCAATTATTGAACTAAATCTTTTAGGAAGAATTGGTGGAAAACATTCCATGAAAAAACCTGAACATTTATGCTCCAAGCAAACTCAGCTCCTTTTTGGTGAACTACACAAACTTACCTCCAAACACTAACTTCTACGTGCAGTTGTTCTCCACGGCCCAAAATGTATATTGCTTATGTTTATATAACATTGTTTGCTGTTTTGTATAGACTCAGCATATTTCAAAAGCCCAAATAATTGTGTACTTTGAGCAGAAGTGTATTAACTATTTCTTTTGGACAAATTTTTTTTTTTTTTTTTTTTTTTTTTTTTTTTTTTTTGCAGACCTCTGCAATGTTCTGTGTGCCCTATTCAGTTTTTGGAATAAGATGAAGATGATTTTTTACCAGATTACCTCATTAATTTACTCTTAATATCTCAAATATTATTATGTTCTCACCAAAAATTAATTTACATTCCTCAAACTAAAATACAAGTAACTACTCTGCCTTTCAGACTTTGAAAATGGTGAACATGTAACTGTGTAAAAATATTTAATAATTTGGGAAATCAAGCATAAAAGATGGAGACTGGGATTTTTTTTTTAAGTGCATGATTCTCTTCCAGTAAAACAGCTCTTGGTTTTCAGTGTAATCAATACAGATGTTAAGAAAAAATGAAAAATTAAAAGGGGATGGACTTTTCTGTTTGCCACATGAAGATCCAAGAATTCTTAAAATCATATACCGATAGTTTCAGGTCAGGTGCCCAAAACACAAATAAAATATACTACATTCCCATAAACACAGGAAAACACAGTATTATTCCACTATACACATGCTTTTTATAAATAATGTAGTCAACTTTTCCCTTACAGATATAGATTTTAGGAGTAAAGGAGCATGAAAAATGGTGTGACTAATAAGAAAGTTTAGATCGAGACTGAAGCAGGTACTCTTGCATGCAGCTGATGTGGGCAGAACCCAAGGTGATTTTGGGTTTTCTCCCAAAGTACAGCAGACTGGAAGACATGGGAAAAAGTTTGTCTTAACACTTCAGTGGTATGTTGTGCAAAACCAATAAGAGCGACTTCTCACTCTTCTTGTAGTGAAAAGACAAGGGGGATTGGACTCAAGCTGAAGTTCAGATTCGATATCAGAAAGAAATTCTTTACTTGAGAATGGTGAGGCACTGGAACAAGTTTCCTAGAGAGGTTGTGAGCCTCTCTGGTTCCCATTCCTTGAATGGGAATTCATGGAGATGCTAAAGGTCTGCCTGGATGGGGCTCTGGATAAGCTGGAAAGATCCCTGCTATGGGGGGGAATTGGACGATCTTTCAGGTCACTTTCAATTGACACAGTCTATCATTCTATGATAATCGTATTTTTTAAATGAAGAAAATATATACTTTAAAGGTTAGCTGAATTCTAAGAAGTAACCTGGAAAATATTATCAAATAATTTAATGTTTTTACTGTCAATTTTCTCACGACTAAACTCAATAGCTAAACTCTCAAACTCAGCATTTCCTCAAGCTATTTTGTAGGAAAATAAACATGAAATACTTTGCTGACCACTTCGTTTTGGTTGTGTTCTCCTGTGTTCTAAGTGTCACTAACTCCATTGGCTTACCCAGACCAACTAATTCCCCATTTACAAATTCCTTTTATTTTACTAAATTTTTAAGAGGATTTGATGTTTTCTCTAATAATATGTATCGCATTAATAAAAAAGCACAACAAAATTAATTGTTGCATCTTGCATCACTTTTAATGGTTTTGGAATAAAGTGCCTCTGTTGCCCCGGGAAAAAACTGTTGGTAGTTTTCAAAATTTCTTGCTAGACAAACACGAATTGTCTTATATACAAACACAGTCAATAAGTTCAACAATGTCCAGTGAGGGTTAAATTTAAGACTTAACTGAGGTTCATTAAAAGTACCTGGTAGATGTCATGACATTTGCATGGATGAATGTATTTTGTGTAAATTCTAGCTGTAAAAATAAAAATAGTACTGAAAAGGCAATGTCATGAGAAGTAGCAATTCCTTGGATCCTCAGGATTGTGACATATCCTGTCACCACTTCAGTGTTATTGCTTCTAATCCACTACTGAGCTTATGGTGCATGTTACAAATGTACAATTTTCCTATCTTTTGTTTTGCCTTGTCGTGTGTGTGTGCCAATGGGATGATTTCAGCTATTTGTGAAAATTTTAATTTATTAAGGGGTAGGGTTTTAACTGAGCAGTTACAATTCAGAATGATCAGGAGATAGTGAAGACTGCAAAAGCACTGATTTCATGTTTCCCTTAAGTAAGAGAGGTATGTGGGCAGGCCATTTCTAGAGCAAATGATAGATGCAGTAATTTAATTTAGAAAATTATAAAAAGCATGAATAACATAAAAAATTACACTAAAATAAAAGCCTAAATGACATCCAAAAATTACAGCTTTCTTAGTAATCCTTTCTTAGTAAAGGATTTATGAACCTTTTTCATGTTTGTGTGTGCTTTTAGGTGTTTGCAATAACCCAATCACCTACTTTTGCTTTATGCCTGTGGTATGAAATGAAAGTTTCATGAAAACAATCACTCTTGGGAAGAAAATAAAGGGAACTCAGTGTATAATAGTTTCAATTCACAACTAAGTAATTCAGAATTATGTATACAATTGGCCTCTAACTAATTATTTCCTCTTTATAGCAACATATCTGGACATTACATGAAAGGAAGAAAACAGAATGGGGTGTCACAAGATGAGTATTGGAAACAGAAAAAGCAAAAGGAAGTTTCATCTATCTGCAACTGGAATAATCAAAAGGGAACAAGGACCCTTCTGTTAAAGGTTATTAATTTGTATCTACTATATTTGAAGATTTAATATGGAAGCTGTAAATAAGCAAATTACCAGCTGTCAGAAAAATTTTCACTATTAATTTAAATGAACATCCTTTAGGCAAGCTAACATTTTGTTAGCCTGCAGGGTAATTCTAGAACAGAAATATGCATAAATAAACAGTTAATTAATTTCAAAGTTCATTTTCCATGTTTTTACTAATATGAAAACAAACTTTTATTGCCAGAGCACTTTGTTTATAAGAATAAACATCATGATGAGTGGCCTCCCTGTAGGATACACAATTAAACAAATTCTTGTTGTTCTGTTTGTCCTCTTTCTTTCTTTAAAGGTGACTTTTTATATTATGGAATTTGGTTAGAACATATGTGTCTTGTGAAGGTCAAACTGTAAAGCTTTTTATCACAAGTATGAGGCAGATAAAAGCTAATCTTGATTTATGTTTGTATACGGTACAAGATGTCAACTCTGAGAAGTAACCTTGGTCAATTCCTCAAAAAAAAAATCTGTCTAAGAGATGCCCTTAGTGACTGAAACCACAGTTTGTCCTCTGTAAGTCATAAGAGGTTCTGCTAGATGTGTTTTACTGCCCAGAAGAGGAACGCCCTGTAAATGCACCTGTTTACATTATGCCCTTTTGAGGTTGTATACAGAGTCCAAATGAGAGCAGAGAGGAGACACTGCTGTTAACACCTATTAAGCTTCTAAGTCCATGTAGGGAAATGCTGCACTGCACAGAGACCTAAGGCAGGTCAAAAAAAGGAGGAATTTATTCACTGTTAATTGCCACTATGCTGTCATATTTTGTCTACAATTCAGAAGACTGTCTGGAGACAAAAAAAACCCCTATATTTTCACAAAATATAAGCTTATAAAAACAGAGTTTTATAGACAAATGCAAAAGTTACAGGATTCATAGGTAGTTTATTTTTACCATTTCCACTTTGGGAAAAACAAAAATCAGAGAATAAGTATATCAAAGAATATATCAAAACATATCAAAGTACAAACTTTGTATGAAGAAAATGCCATGAGCTTATCAGCATCATGATCTTTAATTTAAATGAACTGCCATATTTTAAAAAATAACTGCAGAATACACATAAGAAAGATTTAGAACAGTCCAAAAGAGAAGTTTCTTTTAGTTCCAAATAATGTTTTTAACTTTAAAAACATAATGTGTGGGGTTTAAAAAACTGAAGGCTTTACATTCATGATTTTCATTACAGTGGTTATTGTCATTTTTCAGGGGGGAAAAAAAGAAGAAAAAGCGTAATTTGTCCTTATTAGCTCCTTGTACCAACACTAATATTCCAGTACTGGTTAGGTGTTAGAAATATAATTCTTATTGTGCTAATGAGGATGCACCAGATGCTTCTACACTGAAAACTAATGCAGGACATACTAGACATGTCCAGTTTCTATGGGTGATGGTTTCATCACATTCTATATTTCATTTGACTGGGAGAATATAAAAGCGAAACAGGCTCATCTTTAAATTACAAAGATAGTTTATTCACACACACTGAAAGGATGAAAATAGGAAAGAAAAAAAAAAAGAACAACAAATGGAACCTTCAAAACATCTTTCCCTCCCTCTCCAAGTTTTCACTTTTCTACACTCAACACAAAAAGACATAACCTGCAACTTTAGCCAGTTTACCATTTTAAGATAATCTTTCATCAATTCTTCAGGAAAGGAGCCTCTCCGTTTCAATAGAGACTTTGTCTACAAGGACTTCGAAGAACTCAATCCTACCCACTTACAGTATTCTCAATACTGAACACGTGGGCCCTGTACTCAAATACACTGCAACATTGGGGTGTCGCCTTTTAAAGGTGTCTCATCCAAGGCAAAGGGTTTTTTCTTCATTAAATCAATTTTACTCAGTCTATCACACAATACCTTTGCTCAAAAATCTACACATAAAACAATCACCTCCCCAAATTGCACATCTTTCCATGGTTTAAAGGAACAACCCAGCTCCATCTCTATGTTCCAGAGAAGTCCAGCTAGAATTTTCAGCCACTCCTCCTCCTCTACCTTAAAATCTTTTTCACTCTCTTTCCACTGACTTCAGCTCCATGCTGTGTCTCCTTATGGTCTAATCACTGTATCTGTCCTTCGTTCAGGGAAAGGCCGGTGCTCAGAAGAAATCCATTTGCTAGCAGAGAAAGAGTTAAACTTGTCAAGACTTGCAAGGCTGCTCACGTGATCTTGTTGCAGCAGGAACTAAAAATGTCCGAAGGCCGCGCTGTTCTTCTCGGCCTGAAGGGGAGGGTGGGGGGGAAGAAGCATTCTGCAGCTGCCAGGGCTTCTCTTCCCCTCCCCCGCTGCTGCTGTTCCCGGGGCAGACACAGCCAAGCTGCGCTCTCAGGGGGCCCAGGCCGGGCCCGGCCAGGGCAGCAGGCCTGGGCCAAGCCCAGTCAGGCTCTGTGCTGCTCGATGTTACCTGTGATTCAGCCCGAAGAAAAAGAGGAAGCTCCTCCCCACACTCTCAGCTTATATGAGTATTACCCAAAAGTCGTAACCTACTTTTGAATGGTCAAACTATCTGCCAATTAAATAAAAATGATTTTTGATTGGACCATTCTTAACCCTTGACACTATGGCCATTGCTCAGCTTCCAGGCAGTCAATAAAATACTTCTTACCAAAGGCTAACTAACTGTTGGAATGGAATTTTTCTGAGATGCAGATCTAACCCAAGAATTATAGAACCAAGAGTAAACAAATAATTGAAAAATCCAAGCTTTAGCAAGTAGGAAGTAGTGCAGAAAGACAGACGATATATGACAAAACTTGAAGCAATCTTTACTTTCACACTTCAGCCAACTACACAAGTCAGATCTTCACTAGAACTGTATTTTCTGGGAGGATATGCTGACTCTGGTCTCTGGGCCTGCACTGCATATTCTTGTTCTTTTGGAGAATAGTAGTGCAAAGGACCAAATGCTGATTTGTCCTATGAATTTGTACACTGATTCTTCTCTGAAGGAAGCTCTCAGAAAACAGTTTGCAGTGGCTTACGAAGTAGTGTAATTATGATGTACCCCAAACAAATTTGCAGTCTGCGTGAAGATTTGTGCATGAAATAGAAATTTTTGTTACTCTGCTACAGGATATTTGTAGTACAGAGTTATATTTTGAGGAATATATTATTTATTTCATTATTTAATGCAACAAAAAGCAGTCAACAATGTTTATGTGTTGTTTTTAGGACACACTAGATTTTCACACTAGTTTTTCTTTGAAGAATATTTGAAAATATTCTATCCCTCTGGGGAATCCTGTAAAAATAAATAAATTCCTCCACCCTATTAAAAAAAAAAAAAGGCATTTTTCATATTTCTTACTCATGTAAATGACCAAAGGAAAAAAAAATAGCATTATAAAAAACAGTTTTAAACAAAATCATTTCTACAACATATCTCTCAATAAAGCAAACATTAGTAACACTTTGCTTCTGGTGATTATACCTGATTATAATGTTTGTTTGCAGTACAAAATAATAAAGCTTACTGATCTCTGCACATAAAAATGTGGTAAACAAAAACATGCAGCCAAATAAGTTAAGTCAGGGCTTATCCAGAGGCTATTAAGCATTTATAATAAACTATGTGAAAGATTTAAAAAGCCACAGGCTTATCTGGGACTGCTGTGAAACACAGCTCTCACCACTGTGTTTAATACAAAATCATGTGATATTCTCAAAGGGCAAACTCAAAGCTTGTTTGTCAACCATATCTTAAAAACACATAGTTTTACATTTTTGGGGAGAAAGAACATGGAATTCTACTTCACATTTAAAACTGTGTTTCACAGTTAATTCTCTATGAAAACACACAAAACTCTTTTTCTCCATTTTTTATATGAAATTCATAAGGGCTTAAGCAATTACTGTAGAAGATCTCTGAATTTATTTCCTGTATTTTGACGAGTGTTCAAGTATTGCCCCTTTGAATTATTTTACAGTATGCATTATTATTCTATATCACTTAAGAGTATATACATTTTAAAAGTTTTAAATTTTACAGTAATTATTTTTAAAAAGAATTTCAGTCGTAGAATAGGATTAAAATGCATGTCTTTAAAACTGCACTATTTTGACATAAATACTTAAAGAACAATAACATAAACAGATCATATCCATGAATTGACTAACATAGAGTCCAACCAATCACGGTTTTCCAAAAAGTTTACTTATTATTTTAAAAAGTTAGGTACATTGGGAAAAAAAAAGGAAGAAATAAAGATTGTGAGTAAGTATTCTCAGAGTTATCTAGGATTACGGTTTAAACACTACATTCTTTTAATTTATTTTCATTTATTTGCCAGTCTAAAAAAGATCTTTAAATGCAAAAGAAAGACAGAAAAGCAGCAGTCCTCTTTACAAATTATCCAGAAATATGTCTTCAGGGAGAAATTATACAAGAAAAAGCCTTTGAATGTTCTACTTCCTATCAGGATAACAAAGCTAATATGAGAAGGGGAAAAAGCCACAATTTTTTTTATATGAGAAAGATAATTTCTAATACATAAAAGCAAATAGATTTTTTGTAGAACAATTAATAAACCTCTCACAAAGACTGTGTTTATGTTCAAAGATTTATTTAGTGTCTTATGAGGAAACATTGTAGGCATTTATGAAGCTGGATTGTTATCAACACATTTTAGTAATGATTTACAAGTATTGTCAGGAAGGGGCCAGTAAAGACATGCAGGGGTTACTTTGGGGAGTGATGTCATCCATAATTAAAACACAGACCAGAGGATTTTGGAGAAATATTGGTGACTGTTTACTGGAACAGAGTACAGTTTAATGTAACACTGAAATAAGCCCAGCATTATCCACCTAAGAAATCTGCCTTTCAGTGAAGCCTGAATCAATGAAAGCAGCATGACTTAGTGATGATGATCTTACCAGATCAGCTTTCTGATCCTAATTTTGGGTGGTTACAACAGCAAAAGTTAACAACATCAAAGGCAACATGAAAGACATCTATTAGTTGTAGATATACACATTGGTTTTGCTAATTTTCAAGTTTCTGTGGATAAGTAACAGATCATTCCATGTGTTTCCCTGCTGAAACAATTTCATTGCTTCAGAAATTTATCTATGTAACATAACAATAACTGTTTTATAATATATTAGGATATTTTTTTCTTCCTTTGATAATCATTATTGGGTGAAGCTTTGTAATGCTGGTATAATTATTCTATATTGCATATCTAAGAAATAGACTAATCACCTCTGTTTGAAGAATAGTGTTACCTTTAGAGAGAAAGCAACATAGTCCAGTAATAAGAGAAACAAAAATTCTATAATTTTCAGCCAATGATTAAAAAATTCAGATGTTTGAGATGTTACATTATTTTATATCAGGCTATGCCACACTACACCATGACATACCACACTACACTAGATTAACCCATATGATGTTATACTACATTATGCCAATTATATTATGTCAATGAAAGTTTGCAGAAAGAACTCTAAACAAACAGTTACATTAAAGCACAGTAAAACACAAATGCAGCAGGTACTCAGGGCAGACATTGTAGAGATGGGACAGTGTTGAGTAAGATTAATGTTCACCACAATAGACAACAGAATTCAGTTCAAAGGGAAAAAGAGGAAAAAAAGACTGAAAGGTCCAACCCGATAGATTGTAGTTGCCTAGACATTACCGTTAGATTGAAACTAAAACTGCATACGGTTTTAAAAATGTGTATCAGTATCACACTGTCCTGAGCAGCTCAATCAGTTGTTGCCATGGAATACCAAAAAACAACTTCAAATTGAAGGAAAATTTTCCTAAGCATCAAAAAAAAGTCAGAAGAAATTTAACTTCTTTCCATTACGAAAGAAAAATTGTAGGAGTAAGTTAGGATATGGGAATTCATAAACATAAATTCAAGCTGTATTTTTGACAGCTCTCTATATGACATGAATGAAGTTAAAACATTTTTGTCCTTTCCCTATTAATAGCCAAGTAAGCAGAATGTGAAGGATGTTTTTACTACTTAATCTGTAGAGAAGTTGAGACAATAAAATAGCATAGTTATACAACAGTAAGCATACAGCTAGGAAAATAATAGTAAGTAGGACAGTCAGGGGACAATTCAAGTCATACCAATCACAGCAAATTATATATCTTTAGTTAAAGAAGCCATTAAACACAAACACCATAAGTGAGGCTCAGCCTGGTGGGTGAGGAGATGCAGGAGGTTAACATACTGTAACGATTTGCTCAAGGGTGGTCAGGTGTTCTGGAGGGGATTTTTAATTTGAGCTTTTTGGACTGGAAGTGGAATGTATTCCTACACAAGCTCCTTAGTAGTTGATCAACGGGAGTAGCATTATCAGCACCCTTGGAGCTGAAGGTACATTTTGCCTGCTAGGGGAAAGGGAGAATTCTGCAGGTATAGTCAGAGGGGAAATATATACGTCAAGAAGTGCTGTGATGTGTGAAAATAGCAAAGACACAGTAAATAGACACAGTAAAACTAATAAAAGTAAAATATATTTACTAAAGTCCATGATGGAATTCAGAAAGAACATACCACCAATAATTACATCAGTCATTCCTCAAATTTCATTCTTTAAGACTTAGATTTTCAAATGCTTGATACTTTTCTCTTTGCAATCTATGTACTTCAAGCTCCTTTTTGATTCTTAATATTGATAACAAAGAGCCTTTAATTACATTTGAAACATATGTTTTAATATATTCCACAGTTTTCTTTCCATTTTTTATTCTGTCAAGTTGATGCATAATCTTATTTTTCTTTTCCATAGTCACTTTATAAGTCACTTTTTAGAAGACCATAGATAAAGCAATCATTTAGTATGGCTTTGTTGATATTGGTCTGAACAGACAAAAATAAGAGAAGGAGCCATCACCATGCACCATCAATGTGTATAGTTCTTAATTTGTAATATTATATAGTTTATTTAGTCCTTTTTTCCCCTGCTTCTTGAGCACCATCTGCAGTATTTCAACCATGTAAAATGCTGTTTAATGCCACAGGGAAACTTATATAATTTGTGTCAAGTTTCCCTGAGAGTAATACAAATGGTTTGTTATGACATATTTGATCAACTTCTACTATCTCGTAAGACTAACATCAAACACAGTAAAAAAATTCTAGTCTTGTTAAAATTTCAATGAATTTGGATGAAAAGAAACCCTGATGTTAAAAACCAAACCAAACTAAACCAACTAAAAAAGAGCAACCCAAAAAAAGAGAAACAATAACAACAAAAAACCCCCCATACATCAACAAAGACTCCTTCTCAAAAAAACCCCAAAACAACCAAACCCAAAACAAACAACCAAAAAAGCCCAAAATACACTGTCCCACACCAAAATAAACCTGACAAAAGCCACAAGCAAAACAACCCTACTTTTGGGCTAACATATCTGCAGAAAAAACTGAATACCGAGTAAATCAGTCAACACTGATAGCTTGTCTGCCTGTGGGAACTACTACACAATAAGCTAGAGTATGAATTTATTTGATACAAGTTACTCAGTACTGACTTCTCATGTAGAAGTGTCCTTACAGCAGTTAATCAGACTATGTAAGAATTACCCATCTCTGCAATCAACATGCTTACTTCTCTTTTACAATAAGCTTTTGTGAATTATCTTGCAGTTTTTGAAAGACAAAATCATTTGGAGTATTCCTGGGCATAAGCTGACACAGACACTGATGTGGCATGTGCTACTGGGGATTTTTTCATCTGCAAAAGACATTACTTTTCATTAATGTCTTCTTATTTCTTGAGAGCTGCCAGCTCTGAGGAAAATATTTCTATCCATTTAAACAAGATAACCTGACGTATTCCGGTATCACCTTTGTGCTATCAATAGCAGGCTACAATGTTACCTCCTAAACAGTCAATGTTCTGTATCATATTACGGTGGAACTACAGATAAATATATGTAATCTAGAAATAGAAGAAATTAAAATCTTCTGGGTTAAATAGAGAACAGGGAAAACAATTAATTACAAAAAAGTCTCCAGTGGCAAAACTGAGTGATTATCATGGTGCGTTTCTCAAAGGCAAGCAAAAGAGACTTTTTTGGTAGAAGATCACCAAAAAAGTCTCTTTCAAAGGTTATGTTAATGGCTATGTTAAAATTCTGCATCATGCTTATGAGGATTATGCTTAGTTGGCAAGAGTTTCTCATTCTTTTGGTATTGAAAAATGTCTAGAACAGAGCCCACAATATGTTTTAATGCAATATGTAATGTAATGTGAAAACTTAGTATTTATTATTTTCTTGCATTTGGGGGGTTATTTTTGAAGTTCAGCTGAACCTAAGAATGACTAAAAACTTTCTCTTGCTTTAACAAAGTGCTGCTCCATACCTTGAAGAATAGAATTTTCTTAACCCACTTAAAGACTAAGCTTTTCACTGAGATGTAAAGTTAATTTAAGCTGCTGTTTTCATCTTTATTGTTTGATGATATGTTTTACGTGTTTTAGTTGTTTTCCAGTGTATTAGGCGTTTTCCAACACACAGAAGATATTAAGCATTTTCTGTTATGAAAATCACTGAATTTGGTAAGCCATCTAAAGACTGACCAATAATAACTGTGATTCTCTAGTTAACACAAGTTCCCCAGGTTCTATATGATTACTATACAATACAGTTTTAGAAACACATCATGAAAATGGTACAGTCATGCCATTTAAATACTGTGTATTTCAATCCTACCGTCTCACTTCTTCATTACAGATTTAAGTATTAAATAATTAAGTGATATATCAACAAGTTGTCAAACAAATACTTTTGCTGATTACCTAGAAATATATTCCTTTTGATTTGAAGAGAGATTCTTGGAAGTTTTAGTGTAAATTAAAATGATAGAGAATATTTTCATAGAAAATCAGTAAGAGAGGGAACAACTGTTTTTAAACACTTAGGGTTCACTCTTGAGCATGGTTTCTTCAGTTTCAAGCCAAGTGGGAGATTTCATTCTCACATTCTTCAACTTAGTAAGCATCCTATATTGAGCTACATGTTCATGTCCCTATTTATCCATCAGATAAACTGTTCTGGAGACCCTTTCCTAGTATGTAATTCTAAAAATCATATGCTCTCACGAAAGGTTTCAGATTCCACGATTCACAAATTCACTCTGAAATCCATCTAAACTTTAGATAATAATACATAGCTTACATTTTCTGAAAGTTCTGGTTACAAAATTCCACATAACCTAAGAATTGACCAAATCAGCTTGCATATTCTTCTTGAAAGTATGGTAAGTGCTTTCCAGTTTATCTCAGATGGCTTTATTCTTCTGCCTGTAGCTATAATTGCACCCTGCACTATGAATGCACAGAAGATTTCAAAACTGCTATCTCACAGGATGAGAGCATTCTGATAAAATAGTAACATGCAATAAATATTAGAGAGAGATTATGAACTGAATTTTTTAAAAAAGTGAAAAATTCTTTCTGCATACATTATATCAAGTTTGCCTGAAAATCCAGTAGGGCAGCATTTAAAGATTCTTTTGGGTTTTGTATTTCATTCACAATCAAAACTTCCTAAAAACAGTTATTTCAAGGGAAATGTTTCTGCTACCATAAAATAGAGTTGTCAGAGTTGGATGTAGTGTAACTATATTCCTTCTGTGCAGGGTTATTTACACATTTTTTTTTACACATGGATTTTTTTACAAATCAAAACAATAATCCAATTTTAACTTTAACCAAGAGTTTACGACTGACATCTATCCCAAATATTATATGAATTGACCTAACAGTGTATAACTTCTAAATTCAAACACATGGCCACAAAACATGGGTTTTTCTTTAATGTATCAAATTTTTCATGTGAAAAAATGGAGGGCAAGTTTTCATTGATGTCACCTGTGTTTCCAACTGAAAGTTAACTGATACATCTTTTACTTAGTTTCTATTAAACCTGTTTTGCAAAGGCAAGAAGAATGCTCCAGTGACATGACATTCTTCATGTGTTGCAGTTAAAACACATCTGTGTCTGCCTTGCTGGAACCCATAGCACAGGTTGTTACATCAGTCAAGAAAAATGAGCTTTTGTTGAAGAGGGAGAGAAAAGGAAAAGAAATGTTTCCTAATGATAACATTTTAAACTAAAAAAACACAGACAAAGTTCTAACAAACTTGTAGCTAAAAAAAAATTAAAAGACACAGGATATACATTCTGGAGCCCTGTCACGTACTAATCTGTGCTATTTCATCAAAAGCATTCTTATCAAGACCCTTAATGACCACTTTCAAGAAAAGTATCAGAGATATGTCTACTCAATTCTTATTCCTTTCCATTGAGTAGAACTTACTTCTCACTGTTATAGCTGGGTTTATGTTTTGTTTCATTTTCGTTTGTTTTTTTGGTTGGTTGCTTAGTTGATTGGGGTTTTTTTTTGTTTGGTGTGTGGGTTTTTTTGTTTGTTTTGTTTTGGGGGATTTTTTGCCTATAGAGATTCTGCTTTAAATAAATTATTTTGTTCTTAGGTCTAATATTAGAGTTAATGGCATGTATTCCTTGCCATCTTATTTAATGAAGGATGATTCTTTTACTTTGTGGGCATACAATTTTCCACCATTTTTTAAAATAATGGTATTTTTAATGTTTTATACATCTAACTCAGGGCAAAATAAAACATATTCAATGAAAATGGTAAAATATAATTTATAACAGAAATACAGCACTTGAAAATTTATTTCAATATAGAGAATTACCAGTGCAACTTTTTCATTTTGCATGGACTCTGTGTCTTAAAATGAATGTGTGCCACACATTTTGAAACATTTTGCTATTTGTGAGGAATCTTGAATGATATGGGAGGAGACCTGAATAGGGTATTGTCTGTGACAATAGGTTTATAAGGAATATAAGGAATATAATATAAGTTGCTAAGCCAACTTACGAACTCTTGGAGTAAGAAATGGTATAATTATTTCTAGTAGCTACTGAACTTTGATTAAACTGTATTTCTCTAATAAGTTTACCTTTTACTTACTTTTAGCATTATTGGCCATTAAGAAAACCTTCTAATACAATTACTGTGACTTCTATTTTAGAAACATTTTTTTACATTCATTAACTCTGACACTTGATACCTGAGTAAATCAAGGACATCAAGGACAATAAAAATCCAGTAATATATCTGTGGAACCACAGAACTCATCATGGGCTTCAAAACCTTTGAAACTGACAAAATATTCAGTAGAGAGCCAAAGACAACCTTTTTGCTGCATCAGCACTCCTGTTAGGAGAATTCAAGACTAATTTTAAAGTGACTGTATTAACTGTAATGACTGACCAGACGTATAAAGGACAAAATGCTGATCTCAAGACCAGTGTTTATATGACCTCATCAGTCAGTTGCAGGACCATGGATTTGTGTTTTAATCTGGGTAGAAAGACACACTGTTAAACTTTTGTTGGTGACTTAATCGTGGTATCTGAGATGCTTCCCATCCTATGACACTTTAAGCCCTAACCCTGAAAGCTCTCGGAAGGAGGTCTTCCTTGACCAACAGTGACTTGTTGCTCAATTTAGGTGATTACACTTGTAGGAAAATAACCATGGCAGCCTTGATCCTAACTGAAAGCAGATGATCTAGATATTTCTAGGGTTATTAAACATTACTGTACTTTCTATCATAAGTATTCTACCTCCAGAAAATTCCATAAACATTGCATTGGATGAGAAACTGAAACAAATGGAGCATAAATGTTTGAGTTAAAAAATAAATCATACAGAGTTTAACAAACATTTAAAACTGTTCTCCTTATCATACAGATTGCAGAGAATTCTCTAAGGTATGAATGCAATTTCCTGACACATCAGCCAAGTTGATGGTAGTTAGGTAGCAGACTGAATCATGAAAAGATGAATGGGAAAAAAAAAATACATGAAATCTCAGGCTGAAGACTATCTCTTCTGGCAAACTAATTCAATAAGAAATGTGTATCCATCACCCATCAATCAATGCTTCACCCAAGACAGTGCCAAATCCCATATTATCACATTCCATGGATTAATCCAGTTCGTCAAAAAAAACTCTAACTCCATTTGTGACAAAACACTTCTCAAAGTACTTTGTGATATGAATTACACAGGCAATTACATGATGTCCTTTCACCACACTATTTCTGTATCAACTACTGAGAAATAGAAGAATTCATAAGGAGTGAGTTATCATAAGAAATTAATATCTTGTGCTGACATTACACATAAACATTTGTCAAATTCTGAGAGAACTCAACTTAATGGCATATTAAGAACAAACATAACCCAAACTATCAATACTGGATAAAAACAGTAGAGGAAGAAAAGAAACTTGAAAAGGCCACATTATAAATTTATTCTAAAAGTAAAGTGATTTTTTTGTAAGACAAGCTTTTATATATAAAATTCTATTTTTTTCTTTAAAAAGTCTTATTTAAAAAAAAAACCTATCAGTGTTTTTCTGTAAAATTATTTTGCAAGATAAGAACACATGACTATCAAAATCCTTGAATTTGTCAGCTGTCATTAGCTACAGCAATTGGTCCTGTTTGTTAATAATAGATTTCCTCATCTGAAAAGACAGACATGGACAGAGAGGTATTCGCCAATGTTGGTTAAATATCCTCTCAGGGCCCATCTCCCTGGACAAAATTTTTAACTAG
The DNA here is from genome assembly GCA_017589585.1 of Phylloscopus whistleri. NCBI lineage: Eukaryota > Metazoa > Chordata > Aves > Passeriformes > Phylloscopidae > Phylloscopus > Phylloscopus whistleri. Next base: position 4,877,150 of record JADMLD010001552.1, read on the forward strand.
AGCTATGTGTAATCTTGGTGCCGGGAAGTTTTAGGATGTCATACAAAAACACCAACCCCAGAACATGTGTGCAGAGTCTATTTGTGTGGACACACCAGTATAGGCCAGAGCCAAAGAGACAGAGACACAAGTGCTGAATTTTGCACTGTGTTAGAGCCTTACATCTCCAGAAGCAGAAGTCTTTGCCTTGAGTACGTTTCACAAGGCAATGGAATCAAGTCAGAAGAAGAATGGATGGAAATGAAGGGTAAAAGTTACCAACTTGATTAGTCAGTGTTCTGGGTTGACAGTGCCTCTATCCCATATCAGTGGACTGTTTTTGTTATGTCTAGCAGCGCTGTTTTGCTCACGGGGCTTTTGCTGCCCGAGCAGAGCTGCTTCTGGCTGCCGCTGCTGCTGCTGCCTCTGCTGCCTGCTCTCCGTCTTTTTCTTTCCCCCTCTTTTTCCCTTCCCTCCCCACCCCCCCCCACCCCACGACTGGACCGGCTCTGGAACTGATCTGACCCGAGATGTCTGAGAAGACCCGGAGCCCACCAAAGAAGCTTGGAGCCCTCCCCCTGAGTAAACCTGCGCCTTTCATTCCACTTGGGGTGGGGAGAATTTTGTTCATTTGTCAATAAAACCGTTTTTTTCCACTTTTTCCTCCTCCAAAGAATTTCCTTCCCAACCCCGGGCTGGGGGAGAGGGGTGGTGGAGGTTTGTTTGAGGGGACTCCCTTTTAGAGATTCTCCCCTTAATTTATCCTAAACCAACACAGAAGGGTTTTTGACCAGCATTACTTTCTCCCCTTCTAGATACGAAACACACTGACTATTTCTGGATGCATGACTTAGTTTTTTTTTCAATGCCTCAGTATGCCTGGTGATATCAAAGGTTTACTTCTGCAACTGGATGTCTTTTCTTGCTGTTATTCTTTCACAGTATCTGAGTAAATGAAACCTGTTCCCTTTTGTGGAAGTATGTTAAGAAGTTTCACTTCAGATAGTAAATAAGCATACAGAGACTACTTGGCAGTGAATACCATTTCAACTTAACGTATGTGTTGCCTGTAATACAGCTTCCAGTTAATGGACTACAAAGGCAAGTTTCATTAAGACCCCCTAAGGGAGTACAAGACTTAGAAGTTGATGATGTAGTTTCAGAAGAGAAAAAATAAGGAGAAATTTAGATTGTTTTCATACACATTACATATTATCATCCTAAAACATTTACGTGTTTACTGACATGTAGTCTGATGGACACAAAGGCAGAGATAGAGTTCTGAATAAGGTTCCTAGATAATATTTCTACTAACAGGAGGTCTAGCTCCCCAGAGAAGTCACTACTATTGTTGACTTGGAAACCACTAACTTCAAGCTCCCCAGAGAAGTCACTACTACTGCTGACTTGGAAACCACTAACTTAGATAAAAAAATACATTTTATGAAATGTGAAACAGAAAAAAATACATTTACAGTAGAATTACAAGAGGAGAACATTATGTGCCTATCAGTGCTTTCTTTTTCTTCTTTTCCTATGATTCTTACTTTCTCACATAGTTTAGATGAGGGATAGAGAAGTCATCTTCAATATCTGTGGCCAGGACAATGACTGAAATTTGCTAAAACTCTAACCAGGTTTTGTCACTGATAGCCAACGTTCTGATTTTTTTTTCTATTGCCTTACTTCTTAATTCTCAAACTAAGATGAGCATCAACCCCTTTTTAAAAAGATTACAGGTATTTTTCTATAAATGTTAGACCTTTAAAAGTATTTATTGAATTATCTGTTTTCATAAAAATTGATCAAGGGTAATAATTTCTAATAGTTTCAAATAAATCATACCAGTATTTTTTGGAAGATACAGAAATCCTGATCCCAAAATCTCAAAAACATAATCAGTCCTGGAAACTACTAATTAATTCTTATAAGAGTCAGCTTGCATTTGGCTAGTGAACTTAGGATCATAGAGTCATTTAGGCTGGCAAAGATCCCTTTGATCATTGAGATCCCAAGATCATTGAGCTCAACCATAACCTGGCTGAGTTACCACCAAGCCCACCACTAAACCATGTCCCTAACTGCTACATCTATGGGTCATTTAAATAATTGTAGGGATGGGTGCTCAACCACTTCCCTGGGGAGACTATTCCAATGCCTGGTAACCCTTTTGGCGAGGAATTCTTTCCTAATATACAATCTAAACCTTCCCTGGTGTAATTTGAGGCCACTTTCTTACATCTTATCCCTTGATATTTGGGAGTAGTGGCTCTCACCTCATTATAGCCTCTTCAGTCCCTGCTTCTACAGGACACTAAAATTTAATTTTAAGCTTTCAAAATTATTTAAGTATAAGAGATCGTAAAATAAAGCAGTTCTGATGTGATTATAAGTTTAAGGCAAACCATATTCTTCAGCAGTAGGATAAATAGGAGATCACTGCATGTCCTATAACTCATTGCATAGTGGATATTGCATCTTCTAAGCAGAGATACTATTTTTCTTTAAAAAACCCTTATATATATCTCTTTATATATATATCACTTTTTAAGTAATGCCTAATATTGCTTACTTAAGTGTGATATATTTACAAATGTAAATGTAACATAAAAGTAAGATTTGAATACAAACAAGATGTTAGAGAAATAAATTAAATACAAGATTCTCATGCATTGTTGGTTAGAGATTTCTAAAACATCTCTATGGAGAAACAAAGGTGAAGTTAATATTTTTCAGGAATGGCTGCTGGTAAGGTAAGTAAAACAACTAATTAACTAACTAACTAACTAACTAAAATTACATTATATTGTGTTAAACAGGAAATAAATTGAAACTTCGAGCATGGATTTACTAGTTTGCTGAAAGAAGAGTTTTCTTCTTTGCAAAGTGTAGCCCTCAGCACTGTCCAAGATAATTATAAAGAAAGTGCAAAGCCTATTCGCCTTGACAAACAGCAAATAACTTCAGGTATAACTACTGATGGAGGCATATTATAATAGTCAGCTAATTGCAGGTTATATTTCATGATTCCAGGAATGAAAAAGATCAATACCCAGGGTAATGGCTGATGATATTTAATAATGTTTTTCTAGGTTTGTGGTTGTTTTTTCTGAGATATCTCAGTTGAATTTATGTTTTAAATGTGTAATACTTGCTTTAAAATGTGAAAAAATCTCTCTAATGCATAAAATTAGCAAGTATAAAAATAATAGCTATTAAAAATTCACTTTATTCAGTCTAAAAATAAGTATTAGTAGTTACAACACATTATTTTGTCAGAACTGACTTTGAGAGAGCAACTTATGTTATCTGACAATATCAAAAATGTCCCTAGCATAAAAAGGGTTTGCCATCTCATGGGGACAAACTTTTCCATAGAGAAACAGTCAAGCAACATAAACCAGGCAAGTGGATGATGCTATCTACAGCATGTAAAACTCTCATTGTTCCAAAAGTTGTACAAAATATCTGATCACCACTAACATATGGCAAGTACCTACAAGCTCTGAGTTTCAATGATTTTCCTCAATGTTTTTTTGACTATGGGAACAGTATTAAAAATTCATGAATTTTCATACATATTTATAAACATGTTATCTACTTCTCACAGTAATAAGTTAGACTACAAAGGTACAAATAAACTTCACAGAACTATCCTCTCTTCAGTCTTTTCCAAATGAAAAGGTGACTGAAAACTCTAGTGTCAAGCTTAATGGAGTGCACCAATATGTACAAAACATTTTATTGCTTAAATATACTAAGCTTTTCATTCATTGTACACTGCATATTCTAACATCCTTTAGTCTTTACACATGTTCAAGATGTTGAAGTCATACCAGAAAAATGAAAAGGTTAGAGAGATCAGGGCTATAGTCTGTGCCAACCCCTTCTCTTTGGGACTGCAGAGCTTCCTTGAAATGTTACGAAATAGTGCAATAAGAAAAGTAACATTACCAAGCATTTGTATGTAGCTAGCTGTGCCAAAATTACAGAGGATTATTTACATGATTTTTCTGGGTCCTTTCTTCTGAGAGACATTCTTTCATATGCATAAGAACAATGGTTATTACTGTGGTCCATTTCTGTGGCTGGCTATCTTTTAAGCAGGTGCTATTTAGTGCTGAAACAACTATTAAAGGTAGCCATGCACGTAAGTGTTTCTGCAGATCAATTAACAAAAACTGCTCAGTCTACTGATGACTCAAGGACCTTCACAGTGAGCTTTTTTCTCTTTTGCTTCTCTAACTAGTGTTTGGGCTACATTCTTGACCATGCCGAGAAATCCTAGAATTCACCAAATGGCTGAACTTGATATCTGATACCTCACTTTTACTGCTAGCATTTTACTGGTGCCTACACATTGTAGTGCTTCCAGAGACAAAACAGAACAAATAAAAAACAGCAACAAAGCAAAACAACAACAACAAAAACCAGAGACTGTTTTTCTTCACATTCTACTGCAAAACAGGCACAAAAAGAAACAAAATCTCTGTACAAAACCATCTTTGGCTGAATAGGTTATAAAGTCACATCTGATATCTTAGATGTTTTCAAAATGTACCCATATTATCTAACAACATTTTATTTAAAGTGATATAACTTCAGAACAGATCTACAACAGTAGCATTACAGTGGGAAAGGGTTTTTTTATATATGAAGGGACAGAATATAAAAAAGAGAATGATAAAGTGCTTTTGAAGGTCCCAGAACACATATAGACCCATAGAATCTTTTACTTTAGAACAGACCTTTAAGATCATTGAATCCAACCATTAAAACAGCACTGCCAAGTCCACCAGTAAACCACGCCCCTAAATCACCATACCTATGCCTCTTTGAAATATCTCTAGGGATGGCAACTCAGCTACTTCCCTGGGCAGCCTGTTGCAAAGCTTGACACCCTATCCATGAAAACAATTTTACTAATATTCAATCTAAACCTCCCCTGATGCAATTTGAAGCCATTTTTACTCATGTTATAGCTTGTTGCTTGGGAGAAGAACCAAGGTTCACCTCACTACAATCTCTTGTCAGGTGGTTGAAGAGAGCAATAGGATCTTCCCTTAGCCCACTTTCCTCTATGTTAAACAATCCTAATTTTCTCAGCTGCTTCTCACAGGACTTGTACTCCAGACTGTTCATCAGCCTCATTAAAGAAGGCTTTTTCCATTCCATACATAAAATTCCAGCAAAACCAGAGATGGCATGTAAGCAATACAGAATAAGGAGATCTTATTGTTTTCTCACTCCTACTTACAAGACACTGGAATTTTTATCCTAGGTGACTGTTGAATTGTTTTTTAATGAACACAAGGAAACAGAATGTATAACAACATAACATAACATAACATAACATAACATAACATAACATAACATAACATAACATAACATAACATAACATAACATACATAACATAACATAATAACATAGCATAGCATAGCATAGCATAGCATAGCATAGCATAGCATAGCATAGCATAGCATAGCATAGCATAATAAAAAGGCTTATTTTATCTTTACATCTTGCAGTACAAAAATCTGTCTGGCTAGAAACTGAATAAAGGTTTCTTCAATTGAAGAAAATCTAGCAGAAGATACATCACAGATAAAATTTAATAGAATAATTCAGATAGTTATGGGGAAGCTGAGTGAGACCTTTATCATTCTTTTACTCTGATGTCAGTGTTTTGTGTTTTTTTGGTGAAATAATATTTATAATGGGAATATTATCTCGCTTTCACAAGAAAATAAAATTAACACAGTTATAAAATAGACAAAACCTTAAACAAGAATGAAAAAAAAAATCACCCTAAATATGTATTTACAATTTTGGTCCTCCAAGATCTTCAATATTCTGTTAATATGTGTTAATTCTTAATTAGTCCTGTCAGTGAGACTGTGTAAAACAAAATGCTAAATGTATGCTATCACATATCATAGTATCACTAGGATTAGGATCTCTGTCCTTCATTTTGTGATAAAATTTAAAGATACTTGGTAAGATTTAACTCTGTACTTTCCTTCGCGACACATTTATTTTGATGCTAATACAAGAAATGCAGCTTATTTTCTTCATACTGCACCTAGAACGGCCATTGAAAGAATCATCACTTTATCTGGTGTGCTGATTTTCTCTTTTCTTCACAGTGGCTGGCATTGAGTTGTGGTTTGGATTTGTGCTGAAGACAGGGTTGATAATACAGATTTATTTTTGTTATTGCTGAGCAGGGCTTGCACAGAGCCAAGGCCTCTTCTGCTTTTGGTACTGCCAGGCTGGGGAGGGGATGGGGGTGCCTGGGAGAGTGGGAGGAGACACAGCCAGGAGAGGTGACCCCAACTGACCAAAGAGATATTCCAGACCATGTGACATCATGCTCAGTATATAAAGTGCAGGGAAGAAGGAGGAAGGGGGGACAGTTGGAGTGATGACATTTGTCTTCCCAAATCACCATTATGTGTGATGGGGCCCTGCTCTCCTGGAGATGGCTGAACACCTGCCTCTCATGGGAAGCACTGAATTAATTCCTCGTTTAGCTTTGCCTGTATGCATAGCTTTTGTTTTCCCTATAAAACTGTCTTTATCTCAACCCAGGTGTTTTCTGTCTTTTACCCTTCTGGTTCTCTTCCTGATCCTGATTCTGGGACAGAGAGTGATCTGCTGTGGGGGCTTGATGTGTGGGTGATATCTAACAAGCAAAATCTGCCTATGGCTTTACCAGGTTTTACTCCTTTGAACCCTGTGCATGTGTCTTTTGAAATACTCTAGTAACATAAATATCTGCAAAACATCTCTTAACCAACAAAGGATCCACAAATTCCTTTCTTTCAGCTTTTTACAGACTGGCTGTATTTTTAATTCTTCAATTTGACCAGTCTGTTTTGGTATAATTTCATTGCCATTACTGTGGAAGTCTTCTCAAATTTTTTGAATTGTAAAAGAAGAAAATTAGAAGTAGTTAAAATTTTTCTCTATTTATTTTTTTTCTCCCAGCACTATGGAACAGCTTCAGACAGCAGTTGCAGAGACCTGTGGCATCTATGAAGGATAGATGTAATAATCAGGATCAAAGAAGTTAGTTTGCCTTGAAATAGAGTAAGTTTGCTAAGATGACATGACTAAAACCAGTAAGTATTTCATGGTACTGTTATGATACAGGAAGATGCAATTTTACGTAGGTACATGATCAGCACAGGTGAGAATAAAGTGTATTGAATGGATTTCAATGGTAATAAATTTTTTACTGTAGGACTCTGTGCCTGAAGTGTGGTCTTATTGGAGACCGAAAAATCTCAGAATTTCTCACACTATATTTTGATAAGATTTACGTACTTCATCTGTATGAGACTTTAAGGACAACGAATCTAAGTGGTTCATGGGTTGGGGAGTGGGGCAGGGGATGAGAAGGAGTGAAAAGAATGGAAATTTTCCACTCTACTCCATAAGTATAGAATATTTTACATATTTTGCATGATTTTATTGAGTTCCTCCAAGGTTTAGTAGCTTTAGTAAATATAAATGAAGAAATAAGTGTCATTATTTCAGCTTTCATTATTTTCAGGATTCCACTCCATTTCACACCACAAACTGCACTGTTAAATATGGTTGGATTTCACATTATTGCTTTTTTTACCTATATGGGAGAAAAATAAAAGAAATGTTATAGTACTGGAAACCAGCTGATGGATGCAGAAGTTTTGTCTGTAATGGAATACTGACTTGCCTCATGGTTATGTGGAAAGTGAATATAAGTAGTACCTTCTAAAATCACTGATAGGAACCAAAGAAGTATCTTTGTCATGCCCTGACTGATACAAACAAGATAGATAAGAGGCTTCTGCCTCTGTCTTTTGCATACAAAGACAGAATCATATTTCTATTAAATATCCGTACTTTGAAACAAAAACAAAAACAAAAGAACCTGCAGCTGTTAGTTCTCTTTTTGAAAGAACATAGGAGAATTACATAAAAGTAGCTTGATGATGGTATTAGCAAAAACATGAAGTAGTTTATTTTCCACCTTTTTTCTGTATTTTTAGAGCAAGATGAAAGACTGAAAAAGAATAAGTGTATGCTATATCAGATTATAACTTAAAATTGAAATTTTTGCATTGCTGGTAAATCTTACAATTAAGGTAACATTAATTGTCATTTTAATGTGTTTTTGGGAAGGAGGGCAGTGGCTTGTTATTTTAGGAAATTTTTCAGAATACCTACAATAATGCAAATATTTGTCTCATAGATTTGGTGTATAAATAAGATGTCCAGGTTAGTTTTATATTTTTGTTTAAATTCAAGGCCGTTTTTAACATACATATCTGCAAAAAATTTGTTTGTGAATAGTGATCAGCACATGGGTTTTTTTGCCAAACACTGTACATTATCACTTCATCTGAATCAGTGTTTGGTGGGTGTAAACTCCCAATGACTTTACAGTCAAGGCAAACATTATGACAAGTAACTGCATAATAAATCTGCTTAGAGAAGCATGCATGTTTACCATCGTATCACAAGAAACAACCTTCTTTTAACATGAACTTTTGCCCTTTCCATAGCTCTCTCATGACCTTAAAATGTCATCACAAGAGTGTCCACACACTGTGTTTAATTTATCACAATGACATCTGGCACAGAGCTTGCTCAAAGCAGCGTCCCACGTGGCACAATGAGCTCAATAACAGCATACACTTTTATGCTTTATTTTCCTCCCTTCTCTTCACTTGTCAGGGAGCAAAAGAAATTTCTTTGGTTGCATTAATTATACATACACACTTGTGCACGTAATCCTATTTTGTGAGGAGATCCATCAAAAATAGACTGTTTCTACTTTTCTTTCTCTTTGACTAGTAATAGTGGTCTGCATGCATCGGGGTATAGGAGGAGAAAGAATGCAGGCACTCTATGAAAAGAAAGATAATGGCTGTTTCATCCATACATGCATAGGAATAGATTGATTTGGAAAAAGCACAGATTATATACCTAACCTATGTTATATTTTTGTATCCTTATTCTGGGGTGGATGTCTTCACTCAACTCCACTCAATGGATCAACAGGTTAAGTTCTAACAATGATATCCTGTGTGTGTGATACACGTGCAATCAGTACGTGTACAATTGTGATACATGTACAATTAGTGTTTTCAGGGAGAAAACCAACCTAAGTACCTCAACACTAAATACAAATACAGTTTTCATTATCTCTTTCTCCTACTGTCCTCTTCAAATATTTCTGTATGTAAAATTGTAACAGAACCTCTTGAATTCATAATGGAATATTTTAAGCAATAGACATTCATTTCCAGAATACTGATTTCTGGAAATATTCATAAGTAAAACAAGAAAAAATAAAAATATTTTCTTGTTTGAAAAATACAGTTCTGAAACTTCTACAAAAAGATGGGAATGTAATAAAATTAAAGAACATCTTAAAAGAGGCAGCGCCAGTCATTAGCTGAAAACATCCTTACTAAATATTATTACAGCTTTCATGATGTGATCTATTTCTAGTAACTTAATTCAATGTCTGGAATTACTTATTCTTTACTTAGCTGGTATTTCATCTCCAAAGCTTAATGCTGAGGCAGTATGCAAAAGTAACCACAGCTTTAGGTAATTAAAAACAGAGTTAGTATTACTCTGTGATTTTCACTGAGACAAAGATAAAATACCCCAATGATGTGTTTCTAATCTCATGATGTCTTATGATGGTTTACTTTAACAATGAAGAAAAACATTACCCAAAACCTACAATGTTATTTAGCCATGTTTGTTTCTCTGCTTTCACTTACAGAGGGTAACAGATATCCTGCATTCATGAAGCGGCATTGTACGCTGATATTCCTTATGTTTTCAAATTGTAATAAGCCAAATTATATTAGCAACTGCGAGCATAAAGATTTTGGTTGCTTCTTTGGAATTAAATAATGTGAAATACTATTAGCTAATGGTACATATGAATATCCATCAGGAAGATATAATTATAGAGATACACTAGAACTGTTGGAGTCCAGGGCATTCCTTTGGATACCCTGGACAGTCAGAAACCTGTACAGGGGGGTTTAAAACCTGTACAGGGGTGTCTGGAATCTGTACAGGGGGGTTAGAGACCCTGGCACAGAGCCCAGGAAGGCAAGGGCTTTGACTTTAGTCTGTGGGAGAGACTTCCAACATTGGGAGAGGAATTACAAGCCACAAAGTGTAATAAAAAGTAGTGTAGTTTTAACATTGGGGTTTCTAGAATAGGGGTGAATGGGGACAAGACGGAGGATTCTGGGCGGTGCCCTGGGGTCTTCTCCTTCTTCTTCGTCTCCATCTTCTGCTGTGACGGTGGCACAAAGTAGCTTTAGAGGGATTGGGTTAGTGTAGAAGTAACCTGTTTGGTGTAGAATGCAGATATTGGTTTGTAATTGTAAATACTCAGTACGTAACTATCTGTATAAAAGAGGACGAGCCTATGTCAGGGGACGGAGTCGTCGCCTGGTGCCCATGCTGTGGAGACCTTGGCCAGGCACAGAGAAAAAGGGACAAGATAAGATATAATAAACAAGAGAAAATCCTTGAAAAGAACATCTGAAGACTCCGGTTCATTTCTGCATTTGGCTTTGGGGTTTCAGAGGGCAAAGGACACTAAACCCCCCTAATCTCGGGTGAACCAGCCCAAATCTGAGAACAAAGAAAAAAATTGAATTTTGGTAAGAGAAAAAAAAGTTTTTTAATATTGTACATTACAGAAGGAGCATTGTAGGCGTTTTCAGATAAAAGAGTTAAATAATTCCAATGATATAATTTGTGATAAGGGAAAAACCAAAAGTCAAAAATTCTTCATGAAATTTTCCATTATTTTTGTATCAATCATTAATAATATCTTCAACAGCCACTAGTTCAGAACTCCAAGGTGGTGAAAATCCAACTTTTTCCTGCTTTTTCCATTGAAGGGTTGTAACAGGTTGTTCTGTTACAGAATACACTGGAAATGCAGTTTCCTAATGTATAACTTAGTCTTATGGAAACAAACCACTCCACTATTCTTTTACATTACAAAAATGTTTTGACTTTCCTATCCTAGAAGACATTTTTCATTAATGGGGAATCTTACATAGTTTAAATGCCAGATGTTCACTTTTTCCTCTCTGCATATATAAGAAAACTTTCAGAGGCCAGTTTAGCACAAATGGATGCCCAGTTTGGAGGAATACAGCACTTTCTTAAAGGCCACAAGATGGCAAATTTTCTCAGCAGTCCACATGCACTAGCGGCTGGCCAAAATGCACCAAATTCTAAAGTAAATAATAGTCCACAGAATTCAGTTTTATTTTGGAGGTTTGTATGTCTTACTGTAGCTCATTACATCTGTTAAAGGAATGCAGTGAATCCATGCTAAGAAAAGAGGTAGAAAGGTATGCGAGTTAGCTGTAACCAAACCTGGCTGCCCATACCCTGACTTCAACATGGAATTTTCTGATCATAGAAGAATAGATGATATGTATGAAAATATTTTTAAATAAAGGATGAATTAGTTTTTAAGCAAAACTTCATTTATTTGTATTTCTACTATTCTTTCTCTTCCTAAATTTAGCATCAGAATATTGGATTAACATTAATCTATCTTAGCTAAAAAAAATCTAGAATGTGTTCTTGATATCTCACAAAATATTATGGAACTTCCTTTTCTCTGAATGTTAGAAAACCTTCCCCTCAAAGGGAGGATAGGGGACTCTGCAGCACAGAACATGCAGAAAGTGAGACAATTCCAAGTGTTCTTCAAAAGGGTATAAGTGCAGTGGCCATGAAATGTCATGGAGGAGACTGATGGAATTTTCTGAAAAGTGTTGTTTCTTTCTAGAGAAGGGACAGACAATAAAATGGGAATACATGATGAACAATTCTAATTTCCATTTGGTCAGATGAGCTGGTCCTCTCTACTGCTAAATGTGTATAACGGATTGTGGTGGATGACTAAGAAAAGAAAGAGGGGAAGACAGACATCAGCTGCAAATTCAGACAGATTGTGAAGATTGGTACTGTGCTACTTGATGTGAGCTACTGCCAGTCCTTGAAACGGACTCCATAGTATCCTGTAATAATTATAGCTGTGGGTGTACATACTATCACTTTTACCCTCTCTCAGGTATGTTCCTCCGGTTTGCCTGATGTACCCACCATTTCCTTAATAATTTATCTCTGGCACCCAAACCAGAAGAGGACTGGTAATATCTTTGCTTTGGCTGACTATCTTGTAAAGAAAGTCTGTATCACCTTCTTATATCATTGGGTCACTCACCACCTGTCCAAAATAGAAAAGTCATCTGATCACCTAGAATACCTCTTCTCTTGATTAGGATCAGATGGAAAATCTTTTCTGACCTCCCTTGGTCACTAAGCTACCTGAATCACCTGAGTTGTCTTGGTCTGAAAGACAGATGTCTGCCAAGGAATGCGAGAACTTCCCTTGAAATGGAAAATATAACCCCCTTCCCTCCAAATTATTATAACTTTGAAATTACAGGGTTTTCAGGCAAAGATATGGGAAAAAGAATAACAATTCTTTATTACTATATTTGTATGTGCATAACAAGACATACAACCAACACCAGCTCTGGCATTAACAGCAGACAGAACCACAAACCCAGGGGCCGCGGGCACTTTCCCTGTCGGTGCAGTTCCGGTCACAGCCACCAGGGGCGCTGGTGGCTCCCGGAAGGCAGGGCGGTGCGATGATTCCCTGTGGCTGCAGGGGGCGCTGTGGCGCGAGTCCGGCCGCCTCTCTCCTGTGGGTCATGGCGGGCAGGCGGGTGGGATGGGAAAGGGGCTTCCTTTAAAATCCCCCATGGCAGCTGAGCCCAGTGCCCCTTCGGATGGCGAAATGGAGTGCAGCAGGAACCTCAGAGCAGCCGGCTGCATCAGCAGAGGCAGGCACACCCGAGGTGGCTAACAAAGGGTAGCAAAGACTCCAGAGCTGTGCCAGGAGCCATGGGAGTCCAGGGAGGCACAGAGTGCCGGGTTCAAGTGTAGGAAAAAACCCCAAGCAGCAGCAGAAAACAGCGGGGCTGGGCAGCGCCAGGTGGATTGCTTCAGGCAGCTGCCACAGGAGGATCTGCCTCCAGGGAAGGATCGGGGTCAGGGTCCGCTTCCCAGAGGCTGGGTGTTGGAAGGGCCCAGTTCAACAGCTGCTCCTGTGAGCAGCTCACCCATTATAAGGAGATGCAGTGAAGGACAAAAGCTCTGCACTGGTAGCGAATCCTCTGGCCTCAACAGTCCAAACCACACCTGTCCACTCAGATCCTGGGAGAGAGAGAGGTGAGGCACAGGCCCAGCTCCTCATCCCCAGCCAAAATCTCCAGAGTGGTGTCTCTGCACTTCCCAAGAGAAAGCCCTTCATCCAAGAGACAGCAGCAAACAGCACCCTCCCCCCTCCTCCCAGCCACATCCTTTGTCTCTTAAGTATTGTCATTACCATCTCTTAGGCAATAAATGGGAGAAAATCTCTTGAGAGAAAGGGGAAAAAAAAAAGGAAAAACCCCAAACTTCCAACATGAGTGTAACTTCCAGGGAAGGCTGAACATAATACATGTGATCTTCGTGTGAATCCCACCAAGGTTGCAGGTTAAATCCCTGTATAGGATATTCACTTAGGAGTTGGACTTGATGACCTTGTGGGTCTCTTCCAACTGTTCCTGTAACTCAAACATAAAGATGAAATCATCTTCATGTGTGGATATGAGCAACGAAAAGCCAGCCTGATTAGAAGGGAAAAATTACTGAACAGACGAAATTGTCTGCCAGAAAAGACTAACACGAAAGGGCCTTCCAGACTGAACTAGAAATCTTGGGGGCTAGACCTGTGTACCAGAAATTGAAAATTGTAAATCTCCTCTTTGAACTTCATCCAGGGTACACAGAAGCCAGAAATATCCCGAGATACCATCAATAAGTACAAAATCAAGGGATTGTAATGGCAATTTGGTGTCTGAGAAGGTAGAAAACTCTGGAAAAATAAAATTGTTCTGAAAGATCGGAAAATATTATAATCTATTGGATGGTATCAGGTGGAAAATAGAAATTAACAATATCTCTTGGTTGCTTGAAATAGGATGTCTTATGTTGTGAAAGTCACTTTATTTTTGCCTAAATGTACCCTTTTCTTCCCTCTCTGAGAACATTTTGGGTTGACTTCCACATGAGATTCTGTAAAATCTTGGACTCTCAATCCAGACTGTTTCACAGAAAATTTTGAAGTGCGACTCTGCCCCTGATCACTTTGTCTTTTCCTTTCACCATTTCTGTGTTGTTTGAGTCCTTCAGAAAGGTGTCTAACTTGCTTCATTTGCTATATAATATTATATAAATAGTACCTATTAACCATATAAAAGTAGAGAAAACAGATTCAGGATCAAGAAGTGGCTCTAACATCTACTGTCATATAAAAGCTTATGTTCAGACCTTAGAAATTACTTGCCTTCCAGAAGAGTCTGGACACATTCCACATCTCTACTGAGAGTGACTCTTTTGATTGTATGGAATTCTGATCTCTGTCTGGCAATTTTAAGTGTTAATTGTCCTTTTCCTACTATAATGTAGTAAAAATTGTAAGACTGAGTTCAGTCCCTTTTTGTTTGCACTGCCTAAAACTGCTTGGATGAATTTACAATTACAGCTTCCATAACATCATGTACAATGAGTTCCCAATTTAATGCATTTAAGAAAAAAAAACCTTCCTTAAAAAAAAAAGGAATACAGGATTAATAGTATTTTATTCACTCTTTCATCCTCCATGCATTTATGTAGATGTCTATCAAAATTCCTTCCATTATCTTGTTTTTATCTTGAATGGTGTAATGTATTTATTCCCTCATTAGTTTATATAGAGATTACTTTGATCATCCTCTCTTTGTTTTTATACAAAGGACAGGGAAGGAACAGAATTCCATGGAATATGATAATCAGATAAACCATCAGGTATTTAAATTGTATAACTGTATTTTCATTCTGTCTATATTTACTTTGAAATAAAGGACAATGTTTGATTTGCCTTTGCCTATTTACCTGTGACTAGAACCACTGTAACCAACAAAGCTTATTCCAAGTGCTGTCCTGTGTGTTGCTATAGCTACTTGTTTTATTAGTAATCATAAACTTAATTGATAATTTAACTAGGTGCTAAGCACTGTGGTCTGATCTGGCAAACTAACTGCAAACTCTAAAATAAATTTGAGTATTTAATTGGATTAAAATTTGTTTCTAGCAGAATTGAACAGAAAATGCATTAATTGTAGTCATTTTTTACTTATGCACAAATTACCAGACTGTAAATAACCTCAACATTCTCTATGTTTTGTGTTGATAATTTTCTTCCTTTTCCCAGTATCTTTGCAAAAGCCTACTAAGAACTCCATTAGAGATTAACTTGGTCATTCATACTGTAGGTATCTAACAGCTATCACACTGACAAAATAAGCTCTTTGAAGAGCTTTGATTCTGTGAGACATTGCATACCCTTTATTCAGTATCTGCCAGGTTTAGGTTGCTCCGTATGCAACAGGAAGCCTACTTATCTACCAAACCTCTCAAATGTATTCTGTTCTGAGATACTCTGATTTTCATTTTGTATGAGAAAGTACTGGTTTAAAATAAAAGAGGATATTTTCAGAAATCTGAAAATATGATGAAATTCTATGATTTCACTTAAAATGCTGCCACATGCACTTGAAAGCTATTAATGATTATCATCTAAAAGGCTGAAGCTCTCCATCCACTAGCAGTAAATGCATCTTTAATAAAAAATAAAAAAGGAGAGACACATGCAGTTAAAGATTTGTGTTATTTTACCAGAATAACACTAATGCACCATTAACTTTAATTTGGAACAATTATAAAAATTAGGAACTGTCCTGGGTTATGGAATCAAAAATGTGTATTCTATTTTCATCTGCTGAAAGCAGTTGGGGAATTGTTCTTTATTTCTTGTAACTTTGGAAGGAGGGGGACGGGGGGGGAGGGGCGGGTGCCTTTTGGGTAATGGGCCATCAACAGACTATACCCCCGGACTATACCCGCTCCCCCCAGAGCCCCATTTGCATGCACGGTCCTATTGTGGGATGCCCCGCCCGGTGGGGGGAGTCTACAATTGCTGCCGGGAAAACTGAGCCGGCCGGGGACAGATTTCACTTGCTTCACCCCGATTCCTGGGAGGAAGACGGCACCCCATCTCATCTTCGCCAGACCCCATCTCATCATCGCCGGACCCCATCTCACCATCACCTCACCCCTGGACCCCTCCTCATCACTCCTAGACCCTTCCTCATCACTCCTAGACCCTTTTTGGCTACAGGATCGTCCCTGCTCCAACAGAGCCACGTCTGTCATCCCAGGACTCACTTCTGGACTGCTTCCAACACCCTGACTAACAGGGTGCCAGGTGGCAGCTCTGATTCTGTCAGGGCTTTCCCAAATTGTTGTTGTTTGTTTGCTGGTTTGGTGGGGTAGTTTTGTTTCCTACCACATTTGTATTATTGATATTCCTAGTAAAGAACTGTTATTCCTATTCCCAAATCTTTGCCTGAGAGCCCTTAATTGAAAATTCATAATTTGGCAGGGGTGGGGGGTTTGCATTCTCTATTCTAAGGGAAACCCCAGTTTCCCTGGCAGACACCTGTCTTGTCAAACCAAGACAGGAACTAGTATCAGTCTGAGCCAGGTTTCATTTTGGCTCTTTAAAGGGTAGAGGGACAAAAGTGGTTTTTTCCTTTGTGGCTGTACATATCTAGTGACTTTTCTGACTGCCATACATTTGGAAAAATAGTAATTTTGTGTATTGCCAAATCACCTAGTAGTTCATCTCAAGAAAGGAAAACTAAGCACATAGGCCAAGCATTATAATAAAATTTCGGTAAAGACCTTAAACAGATATAAACCAATATTTCCAATGTTTCGATTTTAACCTAGCAAAAAAAATGCATTGTATTTTGGGTATTCCATGTCAATACTACGATCAAAGTATTGAGTTCTATACAGCCTCCCCATTTATAACCAAACTTTTGTTCTGATATGTGTTTAAATCTATGTTGTCTCTCCACAAACTTAGATAAAAGAGATCTGTGGTCTATAAAAGAGAGTGCTCTGTTTAAATATATTTATCAAGCTTAGCGCCTTAGGAATTTGAAAATTTACTTTGATTTCCAGATCTCCTTTACTTATAGGATGTTGTTATGTAGTTGCACCTATGCTCAGTGATCCACCTATATCATCACGTATTAGGATATATGCTAACAAATTGGAAAAAGAGGATTATTCCAAGCATTTTTCTGTCGAACCCTTGATACTCCTGGCTATTTTAAGACACTGAATAATGAGAGAAAAAAGATCTGAAACCATAGTTGAGTTAGGTCATTATTAAACTGATTTCAAAAACCTTGCAATTATCACATTTCAGAGTTTAATGATCTGGAAGATATAAACTGAACATACAGCCTAATTTATTT
This sequence comes from Phylloscopus whistleri, assembly GCA_017589585.1. Lineage (NCBI taxonomy): Eukaryota > Metazoa > Chordata > Aves > Passeriformes > Phylloscopidae > Phylloscopus > Phylloscopus whistleri. The sequence goes on from JADMLD010001552.1 coordinate 4,894,603, forward strand.
ATTTACCAAGTAATTTACTAAACTTATCTTTTTCAGATAGTCTTCATTTGGCTCACATTCTCAGTACTAAACATTTCATCCAATATATTATCTACAATGTTCATTTCAAATTAATGTTCTTTCAGTGCAGTCTGCTTATTACTATGTTTTAGTTCTGCACTTAAGAAAATGTGACTATGATCTTACACTTGGGATCTCCCATTGCAATCCTAACGCAAGTGGGTAATAAAAATAGTAATGTATTTTCCTACATGTTTAATAGAACCATGGTTAAGAAATTCTGTAAAGTTGCTAGTATTTTGCTTTCATATGGCTTTCTTATATTTGAAAATAAAATAAAATCCTTCTTTTAACTCAACTATTGAGTTTTTCAAAAAAGATAACATTCACTTATCTATTCTATAATTTTAAAATTCAGAATTGATATCTCCCTGCAGATAAAACATTATAGTTATAAGCTGACATTTTTGATTGAGTCCATGCCAGAGACTGAAACAGTTCATGCCTCAAACATTGATATAAAGTTTCTCTCACAGCAAAACTGTATAAAGGAGCCATTGAAGCTAACTGCTCCCTAAAGAATGCCTAACTGGAACTTTGGAAAGTCAAACTCCTGAGATTAGATAAAGGGAAACCCATTCTTCAATCATTTCAGGACTGGGGAGAAGTAAACAAGTAAACAAGGAATAGAATGCAAGCCAAACCCAGCAGCTGTGCTGAGAATCATTGCTTTGGGGTGGGGGAAGCTGTAGCCCACAGACCCATTTGCTGGGAGAAAGTTTGCACAGATTTTCCTCCCAGCAGAGGTGGGAGGAGGAAGTTTTGGTGTGTCATAACCTCTGCTCAGGGGCAGTGAACCTATCCTCTCTTACACAAACTGGCTGTGGAACCCCCAACCCTGGGAAAGCCACATCCATGGGGCATTCATGTGAGAGGCAGCTGAGGGGGTGCCTTAATCTATCAAAGGCCCCACGAAGAGCCCCGAAAGTGATGCAACAAACCCAGTCTATTGTATGAGACAATGGCAAATTGGGTCCCAGGGATGTGCCTGGGTTTTCCTACCTAGCCTGAACTAGGGCAGCAAATATACTGAGTATTTTAACCCATTGGATTCTGTGCATTTCAGGGGGACTGTCACCACCAAGAAGATGAGCTAGAAAGGATCAACAGAAGAACTTTGGGATCCACAGATGGTGATATTTTCTTTATTCTGTCTCTGTCACTCTCTTTCTGTCGCCTCTGCCTATTTTCTATTTCTTTCTTTCTTCCTCTCTCTCTTTTTCTCATATTTACTATCAAATAAACCCCATACTATTGACTTTGGCATATGGTCTTGTTTGCACCTTAATTTGGGAAGCACCGTTTCCAATAACTTTAATAACTGGATCATGACAGTACACAAATCCATTTTTCATATAACTAAAGCTGAGCCCTGTAGCCCTTTATGAAGAAGAGATCTTGGTCATATCATGCTATGTCATGTGAGATGGCTGCTGAACATTTTTAAGATTACAGGAATATTCTACACCAAAAAAATTTTCTTTTTGTTGTGCTTTCCAGTGCTACAAAAATCTGTAGCACTGTAAGATACATGTAATAATATGGTAAATCGTAGTGTCATGTCCAAAGCTAAAGGAAAACATCATATGCAACGATAACTCATAATTCTTTAAAATCTTTAATTATAGGCAATCCTACTAGATTTGTATTTAGGAAAAAAACCCTATTATGAATGGAATAGAATGTATGTTTGCACATTTTTGTGGGGAATTAAAGAACAACAACAACAACAACAACAACAACAAAACAAACAAACACCCCCCCTACCCCCCCCCCCCCAAAAAAAACAAAACCAAAAAAAAACCAAAAAACCCCCCACAAGCATAGAAACAAAATCAGGGGTATATGTTCGGAATAATAAAATTAAAGCAGAAACATTATATGACCAAATTCATAAATATTAGTTCTAAGCATTCAAGCCGTTAAGGATGGGTGTCAGCATATTATTAACTACAGTCTAATATATGGAAAAAACAAAAATTCACTAGGCATATGCAGTCAAATTTCTTTTTTAAAAATGGGAGAGATACAGTGGACTAACACTGCAAAAAGTGTGTGGGTGCCTAACAATGTGTTTTTTATAAAGACTTCAAAAGTATACCTAAGTTCCATTAGCTTTATAGTGACGGAGACGAATAAATCATTGTTAGAACTTTTGTGCCATGATGGTCTGGAAGAAGTCTTAAATGTAGACAAATGAAAAATGCACACATTTTATTAATAAATGAATAGAAATAAATTTCAGTATTATGAACTCCTTTTCTCTTACACTTTCATTCCCTCTAAATTAATTTTTTAGTTTCATTTTTTAATGTGGGTAATGCAGTGTGTCATTTAACACAGTTAAACACGTCTGATTAACACAATCCAATGCAAAAAAGGAATGCGAAATTGCAGTACAGATTCCAGAAGCAGAATCCAATGCAAGGAAGACAGCTATACTGAAGGAAAATTGCTTATGAATTTTAAAACTAAATTAATGTCATTTTAAAGCTAAAAAGAAACTTGAACATAAATCATGGAGGCAATTAAAGCATGCATTAATTGACTGACAGGCAGAAAAATAACTACAAGTGTGGTTCTCAAAATGATTTCTGTATGAATAACAATTTTTAAGTATTTTTCAATGGTCTGCATACTACACATAATTTTTACCAAAAAAAACCTCCAACAACTTTCTGAGCTTCCTTTACAAAAAAAAAAAAAAGCAAAACAAAAAAAAAAAAACAAAACCCAAAACAAAACAAACCAAACAAACACCACAAAAAAAAAAAAAAAAGAGAAGATGTATAATTTTTATATCTAAATATCTAAACCAGTTTATTCTGTATATTCAATTTATAGCATTTAGAAACTGTTTTCAGCACAGTTCAGCTTTTCCTTTTTTGGTTTTTCCTAAGCAATATTAAGGAAAAATCTTTCTATCAGCTCAATATATTTTCTTCTATATTAAAAAACCCAACTGTTGTAAAATAAGTAGTAAGATAAATTGTAAAATTAAGTCAACAATGTGGTCAGAAATGCATGAATAATGAAAGCAAAAGGTTCCACTCTAACAGTGACATCTCACAGTAGTGTGCATGAAAAAATGGTATAAATATGGGGAAAGATTAACTCAGCCAGTATCCTGTAGATGTGTTCTGACTTTATCCAATTGAATTATAATTCAATTTTAAACACACCACAACAAGTTCAAATCCCTTAATTTTTTTTCTTTCTTCAAAACACATTGCAACTTTGAAGACATATAGTTCTGAAATTAATCAGAAAAAAAATCATTTAAGTATGTTTAATTATTTGCTTTCAGAAGCTAGTATTTTGTAGACAGTTCCCCCACATGAGAGAATAAGAAATTTTCCTGTTGCCCATGCTCTAGAATGGGAAAACAAAAAGCAGAGAGAAACAGCAGTGTACTTACCATGCTTTGGCCTCTAGACATATGGCTTATTTTCAGCCTTGCTCTTTCCCAGCCATCAAAGACAGTCACAATTGTGTTTAAGACATTCAGTGTTCTGAACTTCAAAAACTTAAGCCACATTATTTAGCTAAACACAGATTCAGTGAAATGTTTGATTGTAAACATCCAAACTAGATTCTAGAATCAATAAAACTGAAATAATCTATCTTGTATCCTGTATATCAAGCTTTTTTCAATTATTATTTCAGGAAGCACTGAAGAGGACAGATTTGTCAAAAATAGAACATGTTTAGCAGATACTAATTAAAGAATATTCTACCTCAAGTTAAAAAGAGGAAATTAAAACCGAAAACAATGCACATGAAAACTATGCCGGGTTAAAATCAAGGTTCTGGACTTCCGTACAATTTTGCTCCCACTGAAATTGATTCAGTTTAAATTTATTCCTTGTGTGAAGTTATATTTTGAAAGTGTAAAGTTAAACTTTAAAACATCCAATGCTTGCAAAAGTAACTACATGTAAAGCCTATTGTACTTCATTTTTTCTACTGAATATCTCAAGACTAATCTTCCTAGGACTGATTCCTAGGTCGCTCTCTTACAGCATGAACAAAAACCTCTTATGAGGTTTTCACACCAATACAAGTGCCATGAGATACTTTAAAACATGACAAATGCTTTATCATTTCCCCTCACCTCTGCACTTGCACTGACACTTTTGATTGTATTTTCTACTCCATATATATATATATATATATATATATATATATATATATATATATATATATATTTAACAGGAACGCTCTCATTCAAATTGTTATCCAGATGATATAGGTACCAGATTGCCTGTTGAAACACAAGATTTTCATATAAATCAGTATTTGAAAGTCCAGCTACCTTCCACTTCAGACACTAGGATCTGTTTTAGGAACACTTTTGAGATGGATAAAAGTAAAAATACAGAATTGGTGTTGTTACTATCCATATTATAAGCAAGAGGACTAGTAGCAAAACAAATTAGCCTAGAAATTATTGCAAATTGGTTGTCAAGATACATCAATTTATAAGCAACTTTTTTTTTCAGAAGATATTGTATACATTGCCTAGCTGGTGGCCATAAACAAGATATTAACCTAGTGGTATTTAATTTACTTCTAGACTGGCAAAGGTCAAAATAAATCTCAGATGCTTTGTAATTGTAAAGAATCACAATACATTTTTTTTTCCCCTTAAGCAACACAGAAACTGCCAAAGAGATTGAAAATAACTTTCCTATGTCAAGGACCACCTATGTGGTCCATTCTCCATAACACGAATCAAGAACCATCTCAGGTAAGTTTCTGTCCTGTAAATTACACAAAAAGCTTCCCTAGCAAAGAAAAAGGCTTATTCTGAGAGCATTTTTTATAACAAACATCCTGGAGCCAATAATTTTCCTCTTTAGCTATCTTTCAGACATAAACACAGACCCAAATGCAAAGTTCAGCTTCTTCTACAGACTTTAGCAGTCTTTGATTGCTGATGCACGCACTTTGCTCATTATAAATTAAAACAGGGAGGCAGATTTCTACCTGAAGAAGCATGTCTGTCAAATGTGTGGTTAGCATGGTGTTTTTCATAAAACTCTGCTATGGATGGCTAACATGCTGATTAATGGATTTTAAGAACGAGTTTGCAGTTTTGAAGGATAAGTACTCTTTCCAAGTTAGCATTCAAATATTGTAAAGATTTTTCACCCCACAAATATATGCACATTCATTTAGAGTTGGTGTATTATTATATTAATAAATGACAACTTCTACAGAAGGTAGTCTAGCATTAAATTAAATAAATTTCATGACCCACTCACTCAAAATGTATTATCTTTTATATATATTATGTATGTAAATATAATGGCACATAAATTAAAATATTATAGTTCCATGCAAAACCAAAACCTTATTTGTCCAATCAGTTAAAATAACTTTAAATTATTTAAAAAACCTTACTGTTTGATAACATTATAGTATTATGTAATTGTTCTATCAGTTAAAATGCAAAAAAAAAAAAAAAAGGGCAAAAAAAAGGCAAAAAAGAAAAAGCAAAGGCTGCTCAACTATCCATCTGAAATTATCTGCAAAGACCTATTGCAAGTTATAGGACCAATAACAGAAAACAAATTGGAATCTTTAGGATGTTCTTTGCCCTAGGAAAGTAATAATTATGAACTCCAAGCTTTATTTTTTTTTTTTTTTAATTATGAAGATTCTACAATCTGCCCAGTATATACTCATTATTGAAGGTATATTTATGGTCCAACAGAAATCTAACATATAATCTTATTACATCTTTTAGCCATCGTGGACAGGAAAAAGTAAATTATTGTGTTTGAAGCAGACTGCCTGGTTTTGGAGAGTGTTTTCAGTTCCTAACCAGCCCTTTTCTTAGATAATACATCTCCAGGTGTTTCAACTTGTTCATGTAAATTAAGTTTTCCAGAGTTTTCTGGAGTTCTAGTCTTCTTCATGTGTTTCTCTAGGCTTTGCACAGATCTCACCCTTTTCCTAAAGGTCAGTTTCCAGAGCTTATGCCAGACTTCATCTATGAAGACAGTTATTCCTCACCATGTACTTCTAGAACTCTCTATTTATAAATGTAATGTTTTAAATATATAGGCTAAATTCAATATTTGTTACTGTATTCATAAACATGTAAAACATGTAAGAACATATTTTTCTTTTACTTTTTAGTTAACTGTGTAAGATTGTTTGATCTATGGCAACTTCACAGGGAATGCCACTTTTACATCTATTTGAACAGTAAGGCGATAATAGCTATTCTTTTAGTAAGGTTACCTGAATAGATATTCATCTTTCTTGTGAAACTTTCACTTACACCTCCATGCTTCCCAACCTGACTTGTGGAAACATCATACAACACAATGACAAAAGTCTTATTTGGGTAATGATACTGACGTATATATTTTCTTCCTCTGTAAGTTTTGTTAGCCTGCTCTAGAAGGAAATGGAATTGTTTTGATATGATATGGCTAAAATAAATTCAAGTTGGCTATTTCTCTTCTACTTTTTTCCTCCATATGTGCAAATACAATTTATTTTATTATCTGTCCCTGTGTTTTTATGAAAAACTGAAGTTATTGTTGCATGTCTATAATACTTCTGCTGTTTCTTCAGAAAGCCAGAAAATATATTCAACATTTTTTTAGTCTTTTGGAACCTGGTCTGTTCTCTGCATGTTCTCAAACATAAGTGTTAATGAATGCATAAATATGTCAGATATTTGAAAAAGCCTATTTTTTCCAAGTAGTCTCCAGCTGTTCCCTACCCATTGCACCCTGAATTCTTATTCATACTTATATAGTAATCCCTGCAATGGACTTTTAGGAGGACAAAAATACTGAATGGTTTTGCTTTCTCATTATTATTTGTTAACAGCATTTTGATTCATTCAAGAATTAATATTCTACTTAGTTTTTCTCCTCCTACCAATGCGTCTATAGTTTAATTGCTCCTATATTCTTATAATGTTTTTAAACTGGATTAATCTTACACATGGTATTGATTTACTAAATCCTTCAAATGAAGAACCTGAAGATTTTGAGTAACTTAGTAACAATAGAAAATATTTAAACCATTTTGATAAGAAATCATGGCTTATGAGAACATTTCAAGACTGAGGGGAAAATGGCAGGTCAAGGGTTTTTCCTCAATTTTAACGTCTGTGCTTCAGGCACTTCAAATAAGCCCACTGAGGAACCATAGCAGAGCAAATCTGAAAGAACTTGGAAAGAAGTACTTTCAAGAATCCACTGCTCACAGCTGGAGATTAATTTCTTCTTGTCCACTGTTCCTAAACAGAAAATCACCTCTTCTCACTACTGGGAACACCTCAATACCTTTTACTGTTTTGAAGCAGGAACAAAGTCTTTGGGAACGCAGAATAGTAAGCCTGCATAAGTAATACAATAATACTGTGAGACAACAGATAATTTGCTAGCATAACAAGAAATATTTTATACTCTTCCATAAACAGAGAAAATTCACAATCTGAAAATATTAGCCAATAGAATGAAACACACATAAATTGACAAACCACCGATTTTCCTGGAAGAGCCGTAGTAGCTGAAATTTCCTGCCAGCTATACACTTTATTACAATAATAAAAACAAATTATGATCTTTTCTATTTTTTCCCTGCAATAATACACTTAAAATCATAATGGAAGCTAACTTGAATAATATTTGTGAATGTTCTTTTTCTCAATATTTATGTATTTTGTTAATAGTGTAAATTAGGAAATTGTTTATTTCCATCCTGAGAAAAGTATATAGTCACAATAATGGTTTTATTGATTTTTGAAGTTGTGATTAAAAAAACCCACAAGCAAACATCCAAACGAGTATTTCTTTTATGTCTTTTCTGGGACTACTGCATTGTATTTACTAACTATATACAAAATGAGGCAATCAGGTTTCAGTTACACAGAAGTGTGTTAAAAATCTATAGCAATTTATTTTTCATGCAGTATTATGCAGAAAAAGTGACTTTTCCCCTGTGCAGTCCTTTTAAAAACATATTTCAAAATATATATTTCATTATTTCCTATGACGTTAACATCCTACCATAATACAATTGCAAATAAAAATGTTTAAATATCCTAGGTAGATGTTAGAATTCATCCTGTTCTGTGCATTTGTATGGTTTTTTTTGGCCATGCACCAAGTCATTTTTATTGAACTATCACACACTGATTATTGCAACACAGAAAAGAAAATCTCTGGATGTTTTCTAAGAACTTTAATAATAATGTGTGTAAAGAGACGGACAAGACAAATGTCCACATAAAAACCTGAGGCCTCAGCAATGTATCTTCAATGTGGTGGACAAAAGTAATAAAACTATAAGTTAATACAAATTAATCGTAATATAGGTATGCTAGGGTACAGGTTGAATGACAGTTTTTAGAACCAGCTCAATATAAATAGAACCATTTTTCAGTTGAAAATATGGAAATTTAACAGTATATAAAACATGCTAATAGCTCAACATTTACAGAAGGAAACAGCAACATGAAAGAAAAAATCCTCAACATGTTTTTTTTATTTATATGTTAATTGATGTGTCAAACATTTCTTACCATGGGAAAGGCAAGGATTAGTTAATGTTTGTAAAGTCAAAACTGCTTAGAATCAATTCGCTCATCATTCAAAACTGTCAGGCACCACAGTCCCTGCAACTTTGTTGACATTCAGTTTTTTCTTCTTAAGTTACAAATATTTTTAGTATTTTGATATAATGGGGAAAATTTCTATCAGTTTGCATTCTTATTGCTACACTACTGGTCTAGGCTTTAAAGTATGTATGTAAGCGGTTTTAAAAGGACTCTTTCTTCCCTGAACCTTTAAAATTTATTTGGAAATACTGGAGTAATTTTTTTTTGTGACACTTCAGTATATAGCTGTAAAAAAAAAAAAATCAGTTGGAAAATTATCATATCTTTTAATTAAATCACATTGAAAAAGCTGACCTGAACTTAGTTAACTAAAGATACAGCTGAAGAAGTTCCCTTGATCAAGCAGAAGATCAAAGAAAGAACAAAATTTCACTGGCTGGTAAATTACTTAAAAGCTGTTTTGATTAAAGAATAGCACCTAATAATCAATTTAATTGTGTTAGAGTCAGCACCCCGCTGATAATAAAGCTGGGTTATATAGTTGAGGTGTCCTCTATAAGTTGTATTTATGTTTGATTGATTTTATGCAGTTCTGGACACAGATTTGCACTACAGAGACTTGTGGGGTAAAGCTAATTTTGATTTTAAATTTATGCCTAGAAAAATCTCTCATTTATGAATAAAAAGAAGGAGGAAGAGGAAAAAAACAAACAAAAAACATAAGACTTCCAGCTTATGAAAAGAGGTGTGTTATGCAGAAGTAGAATGCAACTATTTTTAACCTGACTTTCCCTCCTGTTAACTTAATTTCCATAGGCAACCATTTTCTTTGAAGAAACAAAATCAAGGTATATACACAAGATGGAAATTCATTTAATGAGTACAATTTTTTGCACAGGCATTGAATATTGCTATTTTCCATAATGAATTGTTGTTCAAATGTAAGCATACAAAAGTATTTAAGAATTAGTTTCACTAAGGTGCTTTTTTTTTTTTTTTTAGAACTGACAACACACCTGGGGAAAAGAAGTAGTTTTGGTTTGCAGCAGAATGGTATATGTAATCTTTTTTTATCCTTTCGCGTCTTATCTTGCTCCAGGAGAAAAGGCATTTGCATGATCACAAACATCTAGCTAGGCCAAAAGATACCAAGTTTATATTTAGGATTCCACTCTCTGAAGAGGTGAGGGATTTTGAGAGTCTCTCTTTTGTTTCCCAGGTTGAATGTGACTACATCTCAGTGTGACAGCCTGGCTATATGTTCATGGAAATAAATGACTTGTGACAAGAACAGGAACCTCACAACCATCTGAAAAATATATGCACCAGTCATTCCTCTCAAACCAATTCTTGATAACCTTCTAGAACTAGAACAGGCACAATTGTAGTTGCTTCACTGAGTCATGTCATAAGAGAATTTCTCCACCTATCCTCATAAGGGCAAGTCAAGATTACCTCCTCTTTAAGGATAAATGTGAAAACACTGATGACTGACATATTGTACCCATTTTACATCTTTCATTAGAATTCAAGGGTCCTGATCTAGGTGGCTGACATATGGGGACATTCATATTCTCGGTGGTGTGTTTTCCAGCTGGGGCCAGTGGGAAAGCAAATATTACAGACTTGACCTTGACACATATTTGCTTCAGATTCAGTTCTAACATCATGATGCATATTTCTTCAGTCTGAGTACCTCAGGTGATAAATGCTATTCAGACTGACTGAATTTATCATGTTTCCTGCATTTATTTCCAACACTTTTGACTATTATATCATCTGACTGCACCAGAGCAATCACAAATATGTCCACATCTGTCTGACAGTGTACTGGGGTATCCTAGCCTCATTGCAAAGAATCCCCTCAAGGTTTTAAAATTAAGTCTTTTTTTCTACCCACTTGCTTAGAATTTACGAATCGTCTGTAAGTATTTTCTGCCTGACTGTGAATCATGCAGAATAAGTTTAAAGAATCATCATTAATATGCATTAACAATATGCAGACCTATGCATATCAGAGCTACAAGGAAGACTTGTATATGAATATTAATCTTATTGCTTTGCATGACATCCAAAAAAACTTCCTACATAATGCCTAAAATAAGAGGTTTTTTAAAATAAGTGAGGATAGTGGAGTCTCTTTTCATGTCTTTTGGAGAGATTTTAACATTATTTTAGTGTAAAGGGTATCTAAAATTGAATATAACATCATCAAAAATATCTAGGAATTTCAGCAAGAGTGAATCATTTTAAGAACATCTTTTTTCAATAGCTAGTGGATTATAAGCAAATCTTTCTTGAAAGTTTGTTTACTCATGAACTCAAGAGCACAAGCTTGACTGGTGAAGGAGAGAAATTAGAATAAAGGGAAAAGTTTAACTCCTATTTTGAATTAACTATTATTTACCTTTCAAATTCTGATAACTGATGAAAATTGAATGGCATGCAATAAATTTTACATTTCTTAACTTAGGCCACTTCTTTTAATTTCCTAAGAGTTGATTTATTATCAAAGAGTGAATTAATAATCAGTCATACTGTTATCAATTGTGTGCAGTCTTTCAACGTCACACTACCTATTTACTTTGCTTTGTTTTATATGATAATGTCAATCCTTCTAAAACATCTATAGAGTGGAAATTTCCATTGCAGGAAACTACTGTGTCTTCATAAGTCCTATAAATATTGTAGTGTGTAATGTTTATTGGTGTGAAAATCATATACCTTTTTTCCCCAGAATGTACTTGGCTTTTTCCTCTCCTGATTTTGTATTGACCACTAAAAGATAATTGATCTTCCTCCAAATTCCTGCTGTTTCATGAGCTCTGTTACGATTCAACATAATCTATTTCCCACTGATGCTGAAAAACATAATAAGGTCACAGCAGGGAAGATTTAGCTTCATTAAAACATTATTATTATAAAAAATAAAATGATCTAAAGTAAATTGGTTCTGTCCTTGCGGTACAGTTTGAATATATCCACATTAATCTGAGCATATAAAGCAGCATTAAATTTGCTAGTCCTAGTACATTACAAATGATTCTCCTTATCTTTAATTTCCCCATGGGAACCTCTAGTGGCAGATGAACTTTCCAGGTGATATCTATCTTTGTTGGATAAAAAGGTATGAAACGTCTCCAGAAGAACCAGAAAACACATTCAATAGAAATGTTTATTTCTGTCTCTAAATTGTTCGTATTTTGCCTGTGTCTGACTAATGTACATGACAGAATTATTTAAAAGAAGTCAGCAAACAAGGAAATTAATTTAAATTTTGACCCTCTTAGACTTTCATTTACCATCAAAACCCATAAGAAAACAACTGGGTATAGGATTGAAGATAGAGAGTCAGTGGTTGTTCTATTAATCTAGTTTTACTGATACTAAAATCTGACAGGACAAATTACAAGTTGCAGGCAGAAAGGCTTATCAATTCATTACTTCTTTCAAGGTTCTCCCTTCTCTTTCTCTTTGCCTTCAGCTGCTGGCAAAGGATAGGCTTTTTCAGTTCAATTTTTCAGTTTATTTTTGACTGCTTTTAATTAAATTTGATGGCCTGCTTCTGCATCAGGGAAGTTATTGGAATTGCACAGCATTTTGCTGTTATAATGATGGCTCCCTTGATGTCTGTTCATTATTAACTGCTTTTCAAAATGCTTCTCTCAACTCTCATTTTATAAATATTTAAATAACTGTGAATTTCTATAACACAAATATCTGGGCTTTAGTGATAGGAATTCTATTGCCTATTTAATATGTTTTACATATTAATATGATTTTTAAATAAAGTTATATACTATAATGTTAATTGGGAAAGTGTTGTCTGTAAATCATCTTACTTATAAGTGTCAGCAGAAATCACAGTCATATTTCAAAGCAGCAGTAATCAATGAATTAGTCAGTAGTTCGTGAACTACTGCTTATGTGACTATAATTTGCACACATCTTAATTATTTAGAACAATTGGAAAATAAGTAAATAATAAAAAACAAAACAGAGCACTTATGGACTTTGCACTACAAGTGATACTATAAGCTTGAGATTAGCTGCAATATCTTCTGAAACAGATTTCTATTTTGGTACAAATTTACTAGGAAAAAAGGGTAGAGCGAAGAAAATGAAAGTTTTTTTCACTACCCTAATTTTGAGTAATGTGAAACGAGAGACTGTTTATACATACAGCCCTTAAAACCCTGTAATAGGCAGGGTTCATTCTTAAAACAAAGCACTTCTTTTTACTCTTTTTACTCTTTAATGGGTCAGCTACTTGTCCCATCTTCCATGGGCAGGGAGCCTTAAAGAAATATAATACTTTTCCAAATATTGAAGAGAAGAATTTGCACATCCTTTCTGAGCTGACAAGTTCTTTGTTTTCCAACAAGTCACAGTGTCTCCAGTGAAAATCCTCTCACAGGAGAGATGCATTCATTACGAGTAATATGGGCAAGTGGCACAACACTACTCAGTAGTGAGCAAATTTTCCCTATTGAATACAAAATGGAGAATGAGAGGTAGTTTGCCGTGTAGTACTAGGAGCTTAGAATTATTTTAGAATATTTATTTTCTAAAAAACAGAAAATTTAAATTATAAACTATCTCTTTGCCAAAAAAGGTCTATCTTCCTAATTGCCAGTCTTCCTCATTACTTTTACATCACAATTTTATTATTTTTTTCTGTTTTCTTTCATATGGGCTCAAATTTATACTGCCTTCAGTTTTAGAGATTACCTGCTGCTAGTTCCTCACCTATTGTTTTTACTCATTTAAAAGAATGTTTGAGGTTTTAGGGTTTTTTTACCTTTATTTAAATAAAAAAGTAGTCATACATAAAAGGTAGAAATTCTTATTAGTTAGAACTATGCTTTACATAATCAAAGTATATATGTAGGCTGGCCTTCTACAATCATTCTGACGGAGCTTTTCTGTATAAATACACTTAAAAATAATTTAAGATACTACAAAAATGGTAAATTCAAAGTGCTCTTAATTCCTCTACAGGCATTCAGAAATCAAATGGTGAAAGTTTGATTGATTTAATTTGTTGCTTAAAACTCTATACTGGATGCATTCAAATGACAACTGAAACTAAAAGACACAGAAATTCTCTTTCATGACAGTTGAAAAAGCTAGTAATATAGTCACACTACTGCAACTGCAGTGAAGAAGCTACTTTTCATGAAGGTAACAGAGTTAGGTTTATCCATATTTAGTTTAATAGTGACAGCTATGATCAATCTGTCCTTAAAGACCTTCGCCCAGTTTAATAATCTATATATATCTCCAATATTCTTTACATTCTACATATTCAAAACTTTGGAATAAGTTTCGAATGAGTCAGTTGTCCTCTGTGTTTCATCTCTTCCTAAATCTTGGTATTTCCTAATGTATTAGGAGAAAAAAGATGTGACACCCTTAATTTACTCATGTTTTAGAGTTCCCTATTTTCAGTTAATATAGCCCCTTCAATTTGTCAGCCGGTGGTATCCCATCTGTCAAACACAAATCTTCCAGAAATGTCATACTACTGCTGGAAATCTGTCCATCACGATCCAGCTGTCCATTAGGACGGGAAGAATGCCAGTGTTCTGTCCCTGCTGATTCTCCTTCTCTCTACAAGGACTACCTTAAACACTTCAAAGAAAATACAAGGTGAAGAATTTCCTGCTCATTTGTTACATCTGGCTAGGACTATAGCATCTCTTCTATGTTTAGCCATATTTAATGGAAACAATTTTTTCCAGGTGTTCTCTACTAAAGAAGGAAATTGCATTTAAAGTAATAATTACATAAAATCAGAAAATCTTCTTAATTATTTTATCAATTTTTTTTGTGTGAATATCTGCTATCTTTACAGCTAATAGCATACAACCTTTCTGGTCAGACAGGAGACAGGCATACAACTACCTGTACTTGTTTACAGTTTAAAAGCACAGATTCTAAGCTGAATTGACATGCTTGGTGGTTCCAGGCCATGTGTCCTTCACACATGCTCCCTGAAGAGCAGAGCAGAGCAGGTGGAGTGGAGAGAAAAAACTGTAAGTTCAGTCTAAAGAGCTGGTTACAGTGAAGCCAAAATGTGTGAATAGAGAGGTAATCTATGAATCTATTATGTAATCATCACTTCTCAGTCTTCTCTTTGCTGAATGTGAGCATCCACATTTGGCATTCTAAGTTAATAACTGTATATCTGTCTAAGACCTGTATTGTGCTCCATTGCAAACTAAAAGTTCAGTTTGCATGTGCAAACTGATGATACAATAGGTCAACATGGAAGTGATCTGCCCTACAAGGACTGCTTCATGGGGAAGCCTGAAACACACCAGGTCTGGAACAAGTTTCACACAGATTTCAGAAGGGACTCCAAAGACAAGATCAAAAAAAAAAAGACAAAAAACAAAAACACACACACACACACACACACACACACAAAACCAACAAAAAAACCCCCAAAAAACACAAAAAAACCACACACCAAAAAACCAACCAACAAACAAACCAACCAACCAACCAACCAACAAACAAAAAAACCCAACCAACCAAGCAGAAACCCAAAAAACAACAGGTGCATTAACTGCCATCTTTTAACATGACTGAATTTTTCACAACTTAAACATATTGAGATGGAGGGATCAGGTGTTATATTTACTGCAAATATGCTTTGAAGTTATAAAGTTTTAAACATAAGTTTTACTGTAATAAGCAGTGATGTGTTTGTATGCATGTAGGCTGTTTGGCAAGCTGACTGATAATACTTGAATGCTAATGATTTACAGAGAACAGTAAGCTAGATTTAAACTCCTTTAAAAAAAAAAAAAAGACACACATCATCAAACCACAGTGGTTTGTGAGGTTCAGACCGACCACAGATAAAATCTAGAGGGGTTTGTTTTTGTAAAATGTCTGCTTGTATGTTTGATTTCCAATGGTAACGGTTAATTCAGAGTTTCTTTCCTATGAGTTACTGTAAATATTCCTGAGTGAAGGGACCAGAATTTTCTTTAGAAATAATTGTCAGCAGTTGTACAGCTATGGACAATATATTTATTCACATATGAAAATAAAAATCAGTATGAGAAAGGAAAGAAATAAGAACCCTAATAGCTTCCAGAGGATGCCAGTTTTAGATTTTGTTATCTATTTATCTTAGGGTTTGAGTCAAGGAGGAAGAGGAGATATAGAGACAAGATTGTTTCCTCCAATTTCTGTTCTAGAAAATCCAAACCATTTTCCTACAACTAGTATGTATTTTATTCCAGCATATTTAGGTGAAAACAACACAATTTTTTTGACTGCTCCTACACTGAGAAGAAATAAACTAATAACATTCTGTTTAAACATTTACTTCTGCATTTGAGTAAAGCACATTACAAAAAAGTTACAGAAGAGAATATGCAAAATATAAAAACTTAATAAAAACCAGAGATAAGGAAAAGTGTCTCTTCCTTTCATAGTAAATGTGGATATTTTGTCAAAGTAAAACATGAAAAAATGCTTTAAATGAGTGAATTTTGCTATTTGTGTCAATTCTGACATATTAAAGTTTCACATGTAAGCAATTAAGGTTAGAGATAATGCTTATTTAATGAGTAACTAAAGTTTTATGGTAGATTTTTTTTTTCTGCAGTATCCACAAATCAGATAACACTGGCAGCATAGAGAAGATGATTTCTTTCTCATAATGACAATATATCAGTTTTTAGTACTAGGACAAGTACTTACAGACTGAACAATTCTCACTCAATAAAAACTTTACTACTGCCAGTAGCGGACCACAGGTATTATGTTCATTTTGCAAACTTTTGAAAATTAAGTTCATCAGCCTCACTTCATCTGAAACAACATTCAGCTGCCTGAAGTTGTGCTTAAACTTGTTTAGATATAATCTTCTCTCCTGACCTGCCTATCTCTGATTTGTTTTAGTTGGAGGTTTTGGCTTGTTGAGTTTTCTGTTGTTTTTTTTTTTTCGTTGGTTGATTGCTTTGGGATTTTTCTCTTTTTGTATGTGTATGTAGGAGAGGGTTGTTTTGTTTGGTTTTGTGGGGTTTTTTTGGTGTATAATCATAATTTTAAATAGAGTTTAATAATAAACATGTAAAGTGTATATGTAACATCTATGGGGTTTTCATAACGATTAGGTCGAGAGGGATGAAGGAAGGCTTTGGATGACAGAGGCTTTGGAAGTGGGGTGCATAAAGGAGCGTAGAGGAGCAAAGGGAGTAAATGACAAGAAAAGTGGTTCAGATGGTACTGGAGACTCTACGATTATAAAGAACTTATCAAGCTTTGGATCAACAGAACTTGATTTTTATGGGACACTTTAAGAACCCAGACATTTCTGGGAAGAAGAAGACAGCAGCTCACATAAAATTCAGCAAATTTCTGGAATGGGTAGAGGACTGTTTCCTTATACAAATGTTAGATGTTAGTAGATGTATCAAAAAAGAATGAGGCACAGCTGGACTTGTTGCTCACAAACCAAGAAAACCTTCTTTGTAATTATCTTGGTTAGTCATAGCCTTAGCTGCAGTGATCACAATATTGTGGAGGTTGGGCTCAAGTGGAGCATACAAGATTGATACTAAGACAAAGATTTTAGAAGAGCCAACTTCAATATGCTCAGAACATAGCTCGAAGATATTCTGTGGAAGCTTCCCTGGAAGAAAAAGGAGCTTGTGTATCCTGAGAGACTTTCAAGAATGCACTTCTGGAAGTAAAAACCAGTTAATCCCTTCTAAAAATAAGGGAAGTAGGCAGAGCAAGAGATTCTCTTGGCTTAACTACAAGCTTTTGAATCTGATCAGAACCAAAAGAGAAGTATACCAAGAATGTCAAAACAGCTGAAGACCCACTGGGAAATGCAAGAGAATTTCCAAGGTGTACAGAGATGCAGTTACAAAAAGCAAAAGCTCAGCTAAAACTGGTATTGACCAGAGATGTCAAAAACTACAAGAAACTGTTCAATAACAAGCAGAACCAGAAGGAAAATACCACCTTTCTATTAAACAGGAAAGGTAAATCAGTCACCAAAAAATCTGAAAATGGAGAGGTTTTCAATACTTAATTCACCTCTGTCTGCACCAGCACTGGTGCTAGACCCTGGGAGCAAAAGTCCAGGTTGAAATTAACGGAAACCCACCTTCACTGAAGGAAGACTTGCTGAGTAAATTTTACAGCAACTTCACCCCTACAAGTTGATGGGCCCTGACATCGTCCACCCGGGAAAATTTAAAGAGTGACTACAAAGAAGCTGGAGACTCCCTTTTCAGAAGGAGTCATTTGGAAAAGATGAGGGGTAATGGGTACAAGTTACTTCCAGGGACAATATCATTGTATGCAAGAGTAAACTTTTTCAGAACAATCAGACTGCTGAATAATGTTTCCAGGGAAATGGTAGATTCCACAGTGTTGGACTCTTAAAATTCAGATGGACAGGGTGTTACTCAATCTTGTCTAGACCATGCTTTTGACTAGAAAGTTTGGACCTCAGATGATTCTTTGAGGTCTCCTTCTAATCTGGTGTTTTGTAATTCCATTATGATTATCATCCTCTAATAATATATATTTTGTTTATTGTTTAGAGCAGAATAGAACAGAATAGAATACTTTAGAACAGAATAGAAGGGTTCTACAAACATGCACTCTAACTACTCAGCCATTTCAAAGCTGATCGAAAGAAGCTTGTTGCTAAGGACATTGTCCAAACGCGTCTTAAATATTGACACAACATAAACCACCATCCAGGCTTTGACCATCCTCTAGGTAAAAAATTGCTTCCTAATGTCCAGTCTGAAATTCCCCTGTCACAGTTTTGAACCACCTGCACTTGTCTTAGCACTGGATCCCAGAGAAAAGAGTCAGCACCTTCATCTCCACTTCTCGGAATCTGCAGAGAGAAGTGAGGTCACCTCTCAACCTCTTTTCCTCCAAACTGGACAAGCCCAAAGTCCTTAGCCATTCTTCACAGGACATGTTTTCCAGCTTTTTCATGAGCTTTGTTGCCCTCCTCTGGAAATATTTAAAGATCTTAAAATCCTTTTAAATTGTGGGAGCCAGAACTGCCCCAATCTATCCAGATCCCTCTGCAAGGGTTCTTGTTGCTGAAGAGTCAACAACACCTCTCAGTTTGGTATCATCAGCAAACTTACTTTCTTTCCCTCTGCATAATAATAAGGTCTGGACCAGCAATAGTATTTTATTTAGACTTTTAATATTTCAATTATACTACTAATAATTTTTTACATATAAAGGTGCTACCTTTTCACTCTTAATAAGATTTTGTCACCTTAGCATACAAGCAAAAAGACTACATAGTCACATGTAGGAGCTGTGATATTAGGGTATTCTCCATGCAGATATAAACCTCTAAGAAGTTTTTATAGATATTTCCAGAGGCAAATCACATTGCAAAATATGGCAATCTTTCCTAGAAATTGAAGCAAACCATGGCCTTATGAATAATTACTCTGATTTCTAGTGACAGGAGCAATAGTTTATCTTGAGTAAAAGCTGCTAAAAGTGATATTTTAGCCAAGCTTCACATAGGATATAACTGAATAGTTTTAGCTGCAACTTTAATGTTCAACTCACGGCAAATAACTTTGCATGAAAACAGTCAGCTCGAATGTCTGCACAAAGCTCTACTGAGATCAACTTAGTATGAACAGATAGTATCTGTCCAAATTCATATCACACATAAACAAGCACACCACATCCTAGAACTCAGTTAAGTATATTACCTGATGTAAAAGATATATAAAAATTCATATGATGTGAGTATCATATGAAATACAGATGTATGACAGCTTTCTTGTTACACCAGTCTGTACAATATGACAAAAAATATCAGTATTCCCACTTCTAGAAATTGATTCAAAAAAATATTTGCTCTTTTAAAATACAAATATTTGTATGTGAAATTGAAAATGGAAGATAACCCTGCACAAAGGGCAGCTTCATTTCTAACATAGGATCTAACATAGGATCTCCCTGGACTTCCACATATTTCCTATATTACATTGGGGAAATTAATTGCTTTTTCCTCACCTGAATTTCACATTTGCATAAAAAGAAGAGTAGTTTAATTCCACAGGTATTATGAAAATAGAACGTCAGGATTCTACATGCAATGATATTCATTTTATTATATTCTCTTGCCATCTATGTTTGGTCTGCTCTTGGATTGCTTCATTTATTAAGTAGTTTGAATGTGTATTGCACATACAGTACATTAACCATCAGCAAATTCTGCACTTATAAATATGCAAAAGTACTTAAAATTCTATCTTTGTAAATGTTCTTGTTTCAAAGACTTTTAAGAATATTTTATTTACATAAACATTCTATTATTCAGAAGATGCTTTTAAACTTATGTGAAATGCTGTCAAGCCTTAATTTTAATATATCAACAGGCCTTAGCTGAAGAACTGCAGACAGAATTTTCACAATGTTTAAAGGAAATCAATTTCCTCTTTTATCTACATATAACTTTTAAACTCCTTATTGATGAACGAACAGTAAACAGAACTTCTTATCCTGCAGACAATACCATGTAAACAACAGCTCCAAACCTGGTAACAAGAACTGTTGTCCCTACTCACCACCTGCCTATTCAAAGCACTAAAAAGGAGAGAGGCAGAAAATAAGCTTTTTTCTTGCCCTTATTTATGACTCGAATCAATCCAGAGAAATGTCATCAGTACATACACAGTTTCTCTTTTCCCATGTCTAAGGGAACTGTCAGTTCAATATGTCTCTAAATTCTGCTGTCTTCACACATATAAATGGAACAATAAGAGATTACAAGATTAAGAGAGGAATCACAACCAATTAGACCTTGTCAAATTTTGTCATCACACAGGAAAGCTGCTAAAACATCAACCTTGACCCTCAGCATGTATTAAAATCAGGGACTATCAGTTGATAATCAGATAAGTGCTCTCTGTGGAAAGAATAGAAGACCTTGTCCAGTGAGAGTGCCAAAAGCTTGTGAAAATCTGATCCTGATGTTATTCAAATGCAAAGTGTTAACCTTTCCTGGAGATGAAATCTGAAACCCTGGAACAAAGGTCAAAATAATCAGGTGCCATTTCTGGCCCAATAGCAGACTCCTAATGTCAAATGCTCACTTTGCTGTGACCTTGTTTCCAAATGTAGAATGAACACAACAGTATTTCTTTTCCTTGCCTTTAACTCTGTCATTGGGGCAAAGATGGCCTAGAAAGAGACTGAGTATTCTGGTGTCAGGGTATTTTAAACTGTTGTAACATGATCAGCAATATTCTTAAGCTCCATATCCTTCATTTTTCTGGGTTATCTCTTTTGTCACTCATATTGTAAATGTTAAGCTAAATTGATTTATATACGCAAATTATATTTTTAATCAAAAGTAGTCTTTTGATTTAGCTCTTGTACTTTGCTCACCAGAAGTACTTGTGAAATATAGAATTTAACACACTCATTGTTCATCTGACTTTTTTTGGTATGTTCCAGAGTATATAAATATCTTCAACAAGTTTCTTCATTTTGAATTTTTTTCACCACATGCCAGTTAATATTTGGGAACAATTTGAATGGCACATACTGAATATATTTACCAATGTAAAAATGAATCTGGGATGCTCTTAGCTGTGGTCTCCTACAATAGGCATAATGTCCCCATTCAAGTCTAAATTTCTGATATTTTCACTTATTCTACATATTTTGTCTCAAGAAGGTTATCTTGACCTCCAAAATAAAAAGAGGCACATATGTTATGGTAGAGAGCTATCTCAACATCTCAGAGGCTTTCTTGCAATTTGTCTCCATCTCCAGACCACAAAGGTGAGGTCTAACTCCATTACATCAGTGCCTGTCTCATAATCTGGTACCCAAAGCCTGCCAGATGTGGTCTCATAGTATGAACAGCAGTGCAGAATCACTTTCCTGTATGTGCTGGCTTCGCCCTTGCTAATGCAGTCCAGGGTATGAGACTGAGTTTCCTGGGTCTACTGCTGCCTTGGGGACAGCCTAGTGGCTCTAGAGGTCCCAGAGCCATTACCGAAGAGCAGCTGCCCACTTGGTCACCATCACCCTATACTCTTGCTTCCAAGATGCAGCACTTCACATCCATGGGGTTTCTGTCAGATAATTTGGCTCTGTAGAAGCCCTAACTTCTACTATATTGATCTCTTCAGGAACATTTTAGATCTTCTGCAAGCATGATGAGAGTGAAATCTGCACCATTATTGAGGCTATTAATTAAGAACATTAAATATTATCAGTCCTGGTATTTATCCTAGACAGAAAGTACAGCTTTCTGGTCACTAGCTAGGCTTTGTATTACGGATCACAAGTAAGACCAGTGGTCCAGGCCACTGTCACACTGGAGGTTGCTTATCTGGTTCATATATCACCCACCTGGTAGGAGACCTACTATGTTAAAATATAAGATGCTACTTATCTGTCCTATGTGATTATTGTGATATTTCTAAATTAATAATTTAAATCTTAAATAAGAAATAAGTAAAATAAAGCTGCTATAAGTAACTATGACCTCATATGGATGTGTATACCATTCAAATTCCTCATCAGAGTGTTGAGGTTCGCTTTTATTCATCATTTGGTTAATTAACTCTGGTAATTACATAAATTTTTCTCACCCTGAGAAATATTTTGAGTTTTTTGAGTATTCTGAACACAGAATTTTAGGATCATGTAGTAAATAGAATGGATGAAATATTCAATAAAATTTAGTATATTGGTACAGAAGTACTGGTGATAATTTCACCTTGCATGTGATTGAAGAAATAACATCCAATATACTTCCACATGGCTTCTGCTTATTATATATGTGTCTGAGAAGTGAAACCTTTTTGCTGCTTGAGAACTGGAAAAACTGGATGTTGTTTATCACTTGTTTCATCTAGTCATTAATTAGATAATGATAAAGAGCTCCCCTTTTCAAACTCTCAGGGTTTTTTAGTGTAAAGTCTTGCTAGGATTTATTTTTATTTTTATTTTTATTTTTATTTTTATTTTTATTTTTATTTTTATTTTTATTTTGGTAACTACTAACAAATATTAATACACTTTATTCAATACCTTTGAAAACCTGTGAAGAGTCCTGTTTCTTTTATTCTATGTAGAAAATACTGTACATGAGTGATAACCTACCTTGGTTTGGCTAGCAGTGGATCAAGAATATGAACATACTTTCAAGTTTGTCAGTATTTCTAATTATCAGTAAAGCAATTGATGATCCAAGACAAATTCTACCAGTGAAAATAATTTAGCTTCTCTCTTAGACTATGTCTATGCAAATAGCTCTAAATACATACATTTTGAGCAGTTTTCAAACTTTCAAGTATTTTAATTATGTGATCTAATTGTTTGTTTTGCAGCGACACCAACATGTTTTCAGACATTCAATAATTTTATAGTAGGGTATTTTTTTCTTTCTCTCTGATAAATGAATATATTTTACTGATACTCTGCCTTTACCACCTCTTTCTTTCTTCTTCTCTTTCTCTTTTTCACCCTTTCCTTCTTTTCCCGAGCTAGTATCATCCAGGTTTCTAAGTTGTTATTCAAAGAGAAAAATAGATTTTCACTAAGAAATTATATTTGGAGTAAAAAGCAGATCCAAAAAACTGAATACCATCCTGCCTTTATCTTCTCCACAATTTCCTACTCACTATAAGAAAAGTGGAATTTTTCAACATGTATCAGGAATGAAATCAAAACTCTAAGTTGAAGTGAGATACTGGTGCCCATGAATACTAAGAATCAGACTAGAAGGATGAGAGGTGCACTTTAATGTGTGTGCATAATTCCTGGGTGTGTGGCTGTAGCACTGCTGTCACCTTAGCTCTTACCATGTGAAGGATAACATGTGGACCTCCCTCAGAGATAATTTTTGGACCACCAAGGCTTCTTACTCTGTCCTTCACCCAAAATTTTCTCTCATAAGAAATGCAGTAGGAAGTAAGGTTAATTAGCACCCAAATAATCTTACTTAGGATTTTTTGGGTTTTTTTCTATCAGTTTGTCTTCTACATCAACAGACTGCTTTTTATCTGCATTTTCTTGATAATTGAATATTTCCCCCATGTTCATGTTTATTTTTATGTTTTATAACAATATTTGCTTTTAATTGTCTAGAAAGAAAGAGGAATCAGAATGTGATGGCATCAAATTTGCAAAATAACATTATGAACAGATGAAGTTACATACTGATTTAAAGATATGTTTAAGAATTCTACAATAAGGGAAATCAAAGTCCTCTACAGTGCCATAGAAAGTGTATTTTTAATTTGTGTTTGTTGCTAGAATCAGCAGGCTTTGTAAATTTAATCTGAAATGAATCTCCAAATGGGTAAGACATCACTTACTTGGAGTTGAGGCTGATCAGCTCTGCCACAGCTGGTGCCAACATTCTGTCATTCAAATTCTTAACTGGGTTGTAAAGGGTGAGGAGAACAGCTGCTTTTTACTCCCACCTGGAATGAAATACAGTGTCAGTTACTATTTTTCTTCCCTATCTTCCAAGTGCAATAAGTGTAATAAACATTTATAACATCGTCTTAGGCTGTCTCATTAGGTGGTCATCAAAACAGTTACACAAATGATGGATGCATAAACTGTTTCATTCTTTGAATTTCTCCATGACTTTATGATACAATATACATATAAATATAAATAAATGTTCTAAATAATTATTTAGTGTATATTAATTAATATACATATTTATTCACATAATGTATGCATATCTAAATTTCTTCAATGTTGAAGAAATTAAAGTCAGAAAATTTAGCAGTAGCAAATAGAAGTGCTGAGAAGAACAAATCTAGGCATCTAATTTAAAAAGTTTCATTTTTATTTTGATCTTGAAGTACCATTTCTTTTTTCCAAGGTTCTTCACCTTATTATGGACTATATTCAAATTTATGATAAAATTACTTATAAAACAAAACATTAAAGTTTCTCAATTTTAAACTGCTCTCTATTACCTTTGAAAGGATACAATATAATTCTATATAATATAAATCTACATTATATAAATCTATACAATATTATCTATATCTATATCTATATCTATATATCTATATCTACAAGAAGACGGGGAAAAGAAGGTTCTGAAAATCATAACCAAATCAGTTTAACTTAAGTTAAAGTTAAGTTCCTGGGAAAAAAACCAAAAATATAGTATCAGTCTTGATGAAAGCTATTTGCAGGCAGAAGGACAACCAGTAGCAGTAGGCAACAGAGAGATATCTGAAGGGACAGAGATATGCATGAATACGTGTAAAAACAGTGGGGAAAATTGACATTCATTACACCTAGAACAAGTAAAGATTCAGTAATTTTGTTGTCTTGTGACAATATTATATGTCTGTCCTTCCAATCAAAAGAATACCAAACATATTACAACTCTCAGCTGTATTAAAAAATAATGAATGGATTTCTCCAGCAAGCATAATTTTTTAGAAACTCACCAACTTTAAACAATTTAATAGTGAGCTTGCATGCAATGGTAGCAATATGGACAGAACAGCAATGTTCTAAACAGAAAATCACAGATGGCTTATAAAATTTCAGATGTTTATCCATCAACATTCCTTGTTGTAAAGGATATACAGCTTATAAAGAAATGATAGTATAAAGATAGATGGATTAATAGTATATAGTTAGTTATTCAATGCTGTATATAAACATTAGTTGGAGAGGTGCTGCACATCTGAAAAATTTATGGCCTTTCATTTAGAGTATAAACATTTAGAAGAACTAGACTTTGTCATATACTGATATTATTTTATGAATTAAGGTTATTTAATTGAAGGCAAATTGCATATCTTTATATCATCAGAAAAATAACTATGCTCTAAACTTAAAGAAATTTCAGTAATGTTTTTCCTGTCCTTTAATTGTTTAAATAATTCATTAGTTCAAAACTATTGAAAAAATCCTATAAAATTAATATGCGATTTCCTAACAGCTGAAAGCTCCCTTTACTACATTCTGATTCTAATATAAAGACACAAATTCCTAATCTTAGACATAACATAATTCCAAGAAATAAAAAGTCTACATTATTCCAGAAACACTTTGCAGCTCCAGACTTACACAATTAATAAACTCATTCTCTTAGAAGCCCTTTTGTAGTTGCTCCTTCGGTACAAGATTTAGCGGAAGTTGTTTATATATAAATACTCTCTTCAGACAAATTTAATTGAAAACACTTCCAGATTTGACCACAAATAACTATCAGTACAGAACTGAACTAGGGGTTTTTTTCCAACTCCTCCCTTTTGAATTTCAAAACATTTATTCACCGGCGGAATTCCAAAAGTGTTTGAAGACTTTGTCAGAAAGCCAACAATTTTTCCAAAAGAAAAGTACAGGGAAATATAACCACATCTTCTCGTTACTTTTAGACTGCAAGGATAAATGAGTAGAATGTGCAACCAAGAATTAAATCTCTCCAAAGTGCTTCAACGATAAATCTGCTTTGCTGTCATCATAAGTTGTATCTTGAAACCAATTAATAATTTCTCGAAAGAAATTATTCTAATGGTGAATTTCCAAACTACTCTAATCTGGAATTCTCCGAGGAAGAGGAGTGCAGGAGACCTATGATAATTAACTAATCACTGAATCATCAACAGAGGTTAAAGATGTAAAAAATCTCTTCTCTCTTTTCTAATTTCACTTTTCCAATTTCTCTTAAAATTGGAAAACAAACTTGCCCAGCAGCATCATGAGATTTTTCTCCCATACTTAGCTGCTGTAGGGAAACAAACTGAGTAAATATTTTCTATTCCAGTGAAGCAAAAGACACTCTCTCTTAGAATATATTTTCATTTTTAAATTTTTAATTAAAATTGATTTCTTTCAATGTACTTCATCTTTTCCTATGTCTTTTCTTGGCTTCTCTTCTCCTCTTCTTTCCCAGAACTCAGTTTCCCCTTCCCTTAGTTCCACTTCTACACATTTCAATGTCAGCAAACCTATGAACATTTTCATCTTCTTGCCAATCAGTCCAGCAGTTGGTTTTTCTCTTTTTTAATAGGGATGCACTTGGCACAAAGATATTTTTGCCTGTATTTTGCACTTGTTATCAGTTGGGAACAGAAGGAAACATCACTTTGGCTCCTGAATGAAAGCAACAGATAAGCATGGCACTTTCCACTGTCTGCTACTTCTGTTAGCCACTAACGGAGCACTGTGCTAATGCTAATTATTGTTTCTCTCTTCTACGATGTATGCTGAAATTCCCTGCTAACTGGCCTGAAACATTTACATTTTCTCAGAAAATGGACTGAGCAAGCCAGATGCCAATATATACTTGACAACATTAGAAAAAAGGTTAAGCTTCAGCACTGACGTTTACATATGTGCATTCAACTCAATTAATTCCAATGTATTTGATTCAGAACCTGTGACACTGCTCCAAAAGGCAAAAGCTAGACATTAAAGGAAAGCTTATGAGGAGAAGTTATATCTCCTATTAGATCAGTTGACAGAAAGAAATGACAAGATTCTGGCACAAAAGCCCTTGTTCAAAGGAATATAGGGTAGAAGACTACAGATATGCTAGATGCTACGTGGGGCATGGATATTATACCTTGTATGAAAATTTCTTTTTAAAATCACAAGACATAATATGAAGTCTTGCCTCAGACATCACAGAAACAACACACCAGTAAACATTCCCAGTGTTTATGTGATACTCACGATTTCTGTAAAAGGGAAAATGGTACACAAGTTATCCTTAGTAGTGTAAATTAGATAAAAATGCAAATTATTTATAAAAATGAAATTATATTCTTTTAGCTTCCATAAATAATACAGAGATCAGTAAGCCTTCGCTTATTTCTTTGGACAGAAAGGGTGGCTACATAAGATAATGATAACTTCCCTTTAAAAAATTAAATCTTTTTTCTATGTCCCCTCATTCACACATGTGGGATATGACCCTACAGTCTGTCTGTTTAACAACTCATCCACATTTGCACTTACATAAGCCTTTCCAACTCTGAAATTTCATTTCTTCCACATATTTTACCTGCATTTGGGATTCGCAGGTATATTTTTGTGGAGACAGTTCATGTTTCTATTATATTTTATTATACATATGGAAACATTATCAAATTAATAGAAAAAATAACATCAAGTTAATGAAGCAGATTTATGAAAACATATCTTAATAAAATTTCCATCCCTGAAACTGATACCCTTTAAGAGTAATTTTTGCTTTCCCAGTGATGAAATATTTATGCATTTGAGAACTTAATTTCTCTCTTTAGTTAAAGATGTCAATTTTCCATTGAATACTTTCAAAGACATGATCATACAATTTAGAAACAAAATAAAACAAGCAACAAAAAGAGAGAACAAAAATTAAAATGTGTTCTCAAAAGGAAACTTTTTAGTTCTTCAAGGTTTGTGAAGATTATAAGTTTTTATCAAGAACATAGCTACACTAAAAGCATAGCACAGAAAAAATACAGAAGTTGGAACAATATTAAAATACATTTAATTTCTGCCTGTACTTGAGCAGCACAGTTCTATTTCTAAGTGTACAACATAACTTTTTACCTGAAAACATTAACACATACACACAAAAAAGAACAGAAACATAAATCTATTATCTTTACATGTCAAATGTATTTCAGAATTTTTATTCATACACCAGTTTATGATATTTGCATTACAAAACACTGCAATCCATGACAGAATTTCCTATATTCTGTTCATATTATTAATTACTGTACCTTTATAAAAACTCTATTTATCAGCAAAAATTCATATAACTTTATAGCTTGTTTCTCCTTGTGGAAAGAATCATAAGGAACTTGTTTTGACCTATTATGCTTTCAAGAGAGAATGAGATTATTAGTCTCCTGCTGCCCTCAAAGTTGTAAGTTCTGCATCATATTATCTATTTTACTGGCCTCTCAAAACAAATTTTATAGGTTTTCTTGACCTAACAAGAAGATTTTCATCAGCTGCAGTATCTTTCAGGTAAGATTGCAAAACCTTACAGTAAGACTGCAAATCCTTAGATGACAAAGGATGACATGCTTGAGATAAGAAGCTTCACAAAAATATATGGCAAATGCTGAGACAGCAAATCTCTAACATATCTTCACAGACTGCAAAGTGTTAATAAATGCATTGATCCTGACTTCAGAACTTGAAGTTGCTAAGATTCTGATCTATGTCAGAAAAGTAATGGCTTTCCTACAAAAAAAAAAAAAAAAAAAAAAAAAAAAAAAAGTATTTTTTAAAGCATTGTGGAGTTAGAAGAGATTTCTGAGTACAGATTCTAACATCCCTGTCTGTTCCAAAATTGTAGTACTAACTGCTTGAAATCATAATCAACTGTGGGTTAATAGAGAGAGATTTTGATTATGTTTTTAAATATTTTGTCATGATAATGTAAGAGTCCTAATTATAAACATTTCCTGCCTGTTGTGACAAGATTTTGGGGAGGAGAGCTGCAGGGATGGTTTCCGTGAGAGTAGGAACTTTCACAACATGAGACACAGAAAGTTCCAAGCAGCTCCAAAATGGATCCACTGCAGGACATAGTTTAATGCACCAATAAAGATGATTCCGCTTCTCTGATAATACATCTTGGAAAGGACAACGTATACCACGTAGCAGCTGTGAGAGACAGGAATGAGAAAAAATGTGAGAGGAGACACTAAGATCAGGGGAGGAACAAGGAAGATGTGCTCCCAGCACTGGAGTAGAGGTTCCTCTGCAGCCCGTGAAGACCATGGAGAATCAAATTGTCCTGCTGCAGCCCATGGAAGACTATGTTGGAGCAGATATCAACACTATAGGCCATAGAGGTCTCCACACTACACAAAAACATGTCCTAATGGAAGCTGTGGATTGTGGAAAATCCACACAGGAAAGTGTGAAGAGAAGCACAGTTGGTAGCTCATTTTCTCACAAGACCTACAGCCCATGGAGGACTCATGTTGGAGCACTCTGTTTCTGAAGGACTGCACCCCAAGGAAATGACCTATTCTGGAGCTGTGTTATAAATGGATATTAAGCAAACTACTACTTAGATTTCCTTGAGGTTCATCATCTTCTTATTTAACTAGAACTATAAAGTAATTATTTTATTCAACTTCACTCTTACAGTGATTGCTAAAATGGTACAGATTTTCTACACTGTTTATTTTTATCTTAAATGCATAATCATTAATCTGAACTTCGTTTATTTTAATTATCTCATTTTCACCAGGTCGTTTTCTAGTGTGGTATAATTCTGTCCCCATAAATAGTGTAGAGACACTAACAAATGACAATTTGTTATTTTTTAGTTCTGACAATTATTTTCTCTTCCTGTTCTGATAAGGAGGGGAAGTGAATAAGTGGCTGGGTGGGGATATAGCAGCAATCCAAGGTCAACCATGACAACTGTCAGCCTTTTGATCTGAGTGCTGCCAGAATTGGTAACTTTCCTTTGTTAGAGTACATAGGGGTAATGATTGTATTAATTTCTCCCTGAGTAGGTCATGACATCAAGGGAGGCCGTATGTGTTCTTCTTCTCCAGGTTTTAAACATTGAAAGGATTTTATTATCTGAAATATACACAGATAATTCAAACAAAACTGAGCTAAGTTTTGCTACTTCTTGTCAAGATGTGATTTATTCTGATCATAAAATTTAGAAGCTGAAAAATAATTTTCATATTATGTCATTTCAAGACCTCCATCTACTCATTTTGCTGTAAAGAAAATTTAAAAGTTGACAAAAATCTCCCAAACTCCCCATCAGATTTATCACAGAAATTTGCTACTTGAATAAAAATCTGGTGATCAGCATGACCTTGATTATGTCAGCAGCTAAAAATATTTTTAAGTGTCTTTTTATCTATCTTTTCTTCCAGTCTATAGTTGCAGCTATAACCACTAATTCTTTAGAGGAAAAGCTGAAATAATATATCTAACCAATTACTCATACAGACAATGTACTCCTTCACTTTGCTGATGACTGGCTAAAGCTTTGAAGCATGAAATTTGATTTTGTTACTGGTTTAATGTATAGATGCAAGTACAAAGAACATTAAAATGTCAATGCATTAAATTTTGTTTTCCTCAGTAGTCTTGAAAGATGATGATGATGATGATGATAAGCAGATGAGGAGGAGGAGGAGAATGAGGAATCGGAGATTTAAATATATCAAAGTCCAAATGAACCAAAGCAGTCTTATACTTATTAAAACCATATACAGAGGTTATAAAATTTTCTGGAATGAAGTATACCTTTGAAATAGTTGTGTTATCAAAGGACTGAAAGTTCCATTACTCTGATAATATTTAAATATCTCAACTAGAACCTTAATTTCTAATTCTAATACATGTCTAAAAGTTGGGTGTCAGTTTTTGTTTTATGTCAGCATTTTCTTTTATGTCATCATTTTGTCTTTAAAGCTAAACAGCTGTCCTCTCATTTCAATTACAGTAGTATGTATATATATATTCATATAGAACTCATCCCTCAATCATCTCTCTGATTAAGCTAGACAACTTAATCTTCAGAGGTCTTGAATTTTAAGGGTCGCTTGATTCTATTTTCAGAATGAAAGCTCTGTCTTCCATTCCTGGCAAACAGATCTATCCTTAAAACTCATGGCTGAGTGAATAATCATCATTCATGTATGCTATAGTTTGGTGTGTCTTAAATAAATTGTCCTATTTTTTAATAGGGACATGGAGACATTAATGCATGTGGCAGGTAAATGACAGAAAAGACTGGAAACTGCTAGCTAGTAAAATAAAATGCAATTTTACTTCAAGTTGATACTACAGACCCTTATTATTACAATCATAATGGTGACCAAACTGTTTATAAATAATTCTCAGGGTAAGAAGGAGCAAATCCAGAAATTTCTCTACCAATCTTAAACTGTTACCCTAGAGCCAGATTCAGAATTTATAAGCAATGAAGTCTGTGAAAAATACAATAGATAAGGTAGCTGCACAGACCACATATACTTCCAAAAGAGAGGAAGAAGGAAAAAAAGAGAAACTTCACATACAGTTTCAGCATACTGCCAAATCCCTAGTTAGACCACACTTATTTTCTAACGTGATTTTTAAGATCATGTTCATTAAAATTAAAAACAAACAAATAAACAAAAGAAAACAAAAAAGCCAACAACAAAAAATCACCACAACATGTAAGTTAATTCCAGACATGATAAAGAAGATACATTAGTGCACTTGGGTGAACTGGTTGAACAAATTGTCTTCTGATGTGCTGGTATGCAATACCATGACATGAGGCAAGGACACCTGGTGATGAATTCTCAGACAAAACTTACTGTAAATGCTTTTCTATCACAAAGCCATAGAATCATGAATAATTTAGGCAGGTAGGGAACATGGGAGTGATTTTTCTGGTCTAGTTCTCCACTTAAAGCAGAGACAACCATGCTTGGATTGTATATTGTCAAGTTTGGAATGGAGGCAATAAAAACAAGAAACTCCAGGGAATCTAGTTCACAGAGTCTGATTACCAGAAAAGTCATGTATTTAGTAGGGTTTCCTTCATACTTTTAGAAGCTGTTACCCAGTAAACCCTAGCAAACACAGCTTAATAAGGGAGAGAGAGCTACTACTAAACTTCAAATTGCTACTAAAATTTGAAAGCTGATTTCTTTTTTCTGTTTAAAGATAAAAGTCACACCTTCAGTTTAAAAATTGAATGATGCACTACCTCTCTAAACTTCCTGTGCAATACTGACTGCTTGGGAAGAGGACCATGTCTTCTATTTTTTCTGCTACCAAATACGACACATGCTCTTTTTCTTCTATGTCTATATATTTGAGAAATAAAGGATATATGTGGTATGTGGTATATGAATATGTGGTTCTTCTGAAGCACATGCAAAATCTAAGAAGGAAATAATTTAAAGTGAGGAATAATTGCATATATGCATGTATATATATATTTATGCGTTACTATAGCAACACT
Source organism: Phylloscopus whistleri (assembly GCA_017589585.1). Lineage (NCBI taxonomy): Eukaryota > Metazoa > Chordata > Aves > Passeriformes > Phylloscopidae > Phylloscopus > Phylloscopus whistleri. The sequence goes on from JADMLD010001552.1 coordinate 4,927,236, forward strand.
ATTAATTAAAGGTTTTGTTTAAGAAGACTGTGAGACATTAACAGTGAATAATGTAGTAATGTAAGCCAAGTAAGATGACTAAAAAGTTTATCTCAGTAAATAGCCCTGGTGACTCCTTGTGACGTCTTTTCTACTTAACAACGATTCTGTTTAGTCTTAAAAAGCAGTCTGCTGATACATGTATCCAAATGTTCTGACAGCCAATGTCATCTAAAATGTGGTTGCATAAGTTTAAGATGTATACTTCAGATAACCAACTTTTTAAATATATATTTTATGATTTAAAGATATAGCTCATCAAGCTGGCAAATTTTCAGAAATGCAAGTGATGATGATGATGATGATGATGATGATGATGATGCTATAAAGCATCAGATCTTCACCCAATGAAACTCACAGGGCTGCAGCTCTAAAATGTTGGGCAATCATTTCTTGGCTTCTAGACATTTGTTAAAGCAAGATAAAATCAGCATGAGTCAAGGCAAATCCAGCAGACCCTAAAACTGCACTGTTGGATTGACCTAAAACTTTCTATCAATCAACACTGGCAAAAATAATTATTAGGTTTTGGGACTTGAAGAAAAAATCTTTAAGGCTTTAGAAATTCTAAATTCTTGATTTACTCCCTTTTTATTGATTTGGCTTTAAACAAATAATGTGTTTAGGTTTTCTGGGATTTCCTATGCATCGTGCTCAAAGTTTCATGTAATATTCAACTCCTGTGCTTCTGAAAATAGAGGCCAAGATAATCCTAACAAGTAACCCTAGTGAATGTCAAGGAAAGAGCACAAGTTCACTGTGCAAAAGGATAAAATCACTAAGAACTTTCCTGTTCTCCTGAATATATTGTTCGTCATCCACTTACTATTCATCAAAATGAATTCAGTACAATCTGCTTACCACTGTCTTTAGTTTATAAAGCATGTGTCTGAAATGTACTAGTGCAATCTGGCCAAGTGTTTTAGGTGTGCTCCAACTTCCCTTTTGCTTGATAAATATTGTGAAAGGCTTGTTCAGTAGCAAAGAAAGGCATTATAAAGAAAAGTTGTGATTACTAATACATTCTGATTTGATTTCAGAAATCCTTCACCCTTCATCTGTAATCCCTATATAAAGGATGGTTATGCTATTTAAACAATTTTATAGAGTGGCATAAATCCATGTTCAAAAATCACATAGATGGATCTAATTTCTAAGCTTCACACATCACTGATTTTTTTTGTCATAGCTCCAGAAAAAATACAGACATCCAAATAAAAGATCTGCAATTTACAAATTTAACACCATCTTTCTTACCCTTCCTTCTGAAAAACATCTACTTTAACAAAAGTTATGATTGGAAAAATTCTAATTTATTCAATAACCCTAGGCATAAAGGCCTCTGGCTTATTTCTAGCATTGCTTGGTATTAGATAACATACTTTCTCTGGTTTTGTGAATGAATCTGGGAATCTAAATTAGCTATTGGAAACACATACAAAGACTATCAAAAGCTACAGTAGCTTATATCAGGAATCAGAATAGCGGTTGTCTGCTTCCAAGACCTAGGGAATGGTGAATGTGCTACCCACAAAGAAGCTGCAGGGGCAGTGCAATGATGAAATCAGGCAGGTTCTTTTCAGAGGTGTCTAATTATGAGATCAGAGGAAATGAGCAGAAACTGAAACTAGGAGGGTCTATCTGAAGACAAAAAATCCTCTTTTTCCCTTCTGGGAACCAACTACTGAAAAAGCCCAGAAAGACTGTAGGTTCCTTGCCCTTGTAGACCAAAAGTCATTCTGGACATGTCTTGGAAAATCTGGTCTAGGTGGCCCTACATAAACAGAAGTTGTCGACTAGGTGTAATCCTGAGGTTCGTTCTGATTTCAACCTTTCCTTATGCCTGCTGGCTGAATCCTCACTATACAGGAGTAGCTTTTGACACCATAACCTCCATTCATTGCTTTAGTTTCTTCTATCCTAAAGGAAGAGCTAGTTTTCAATCTTGTGGTTCTCCTAATATGGTAGATGTAATAAACTGTTTTCAAACCTTCTTTATGGCTTCATTTGGTAATAACTTGATCAAAAGTAATTGAAGCCATTTATATTACAAGAGGAGAACTTGCTGTGATGTAGAATGAATAGTCAGTAGAATGACTAATCTTCCTTGTTTAGGAACATACAGCAAAAAGTCGTGAGATATTTTATTGGTTCAATTTAGAAGATGGGAGATTACTGCAAGATATGAAGTCCAAAGAATCTGGTTTGTTGTTAGTGTGAGACTGACAATATTAATATAGCTTTACTAAGCCAAGAAATTATGTACAATAACCAAAACTGATTTTTTTTTTTTAAATAACGGATGAGGAAACAAAAAGGAGATAAAAACCTCTCATCAGACATAATAAAATTTAGCCAACCAATAACATAGTATTAGATTCTATAGGCTTGCAGGTAGCTATTAAGATTCTTCACTAAATCTAGTTTTGTATCTAATATAATTCTTTAAGAGTATTTTCAATGCATAATCTAATTTTCAATGTTATCATGGCTATGTTATTACAGATTGCATATTATTTGCATTTGAACATAGAAAAGAAACAATGTGAGAGGTCAAATATCTTCACTAAATGCAGAAACTATAACTGTAACAGTTTGAAGAGGCGCAATATTTGCCCTCCCTTATTTTGACAGTGGTACATTAATTAATAAAAAAGTTGAATGCTGATTCAATGAATAAAGTAATTTCTCACCTATCATAATATATTATTAGTAGTCCAGGTAGCAGCTAATTAAATCTTTTTACTTAATATAGAAGTCTGGTGTAAATCTTAGTATTCATTTTAATATACTTGAAGGTCATGCTTACATATTGCAGATTCTTTCTGCTTACACAATCAAAAACCACAGAGTAAACACAGTTATGACTAAATTCAGATATTCAGCAAAGAAGCTGGGACTATGTTGTACCATATCAGACCTTAAACAGCACATTTGCCCTAGGCATTTCCACAATCTATAAATTCCATATCTTACACAATGCAAAACTCAGCTTTCTGTGTTGAACATTATCTTCTTGAACTGTTTCACTTCTGAACACATTAAATTACAAGTAATAAAGAATTCAAACCTGATTTTTTTCCTAAAGCAATTCAAATAAAATTCTGCTTGTTAAATACAACTCAAATCTGCTTCACTACATAAAACTATAAAAATAAATATTCCTCAGGGTCTTAGTCTCAAAACGCTTTATGCTGAACAAATATAGAATGCGCTCAAATTTTCATCATATATCTGGTTCCCATGCAATTTCTTTCTTCTCATTCCTATAAAATGTTATCAGATCCTACAACGTGCCTATGTAGTTAGCTGTACCATTGAAATGAAATCAGAGTCAGCCAGGACTTTTTAAACCTAATCATAGTAGTCACATTTTCAGAACCTTTCTCACACTTTTCAGAATACTGGCATCCAGAATGATTAATCTAAAGGAAGCCCAGGAGCTGGGGAGGGAACAAAACTAAAGCAAACCAGATCAAGACAAGCCGGACCTAAACTACCACTCTTCAACCAACCAATTCTTCTGTACTTTTTCTGTTATTCCAGTTTCATTCACCTCAGTAATGAGGCTATCTATACACAGATCTTTTTAGCCCTTCTTACTTGTTTTAATCATCTGTCACCTAACAATGGCTTTACTTTTGCATTTCTGTCTTGATAAAATACACCTGGTTTTGATTTCTGTCAAATTTAATATTTTATTGTTTCATGAGGCAAGGAATTGTCTGCGTATGTCAGCCAGGTCATACGGGAAAACTGTCAAGATCCCCTTTATTTCAGTTGTCATCAGAAAATACTGCAAAGATCATAATCAATGTTCTTTAGGAGCTTATTATTGTTCTTGTTGCTTTTGTTTTCATTAATACTACTGATATTATTTCCAATACACTTCTTTCCTTTGACTTTTCATAATGACACCTAGCTAAAGTTGAAACTGCAGTTCAGCGTATATGATTTCTACCAGATTTGGTGGAAGGCCACAGGCTCTCTACTGACCTTGCTGTGCAGAGTCTCAGAACTCTGATGTACCTGCCCAAACCTGCACTTGTTTTAATTTGCATTAACAAGTGTCTGATGCCCAAGTGTCCATTGTCAGAAAACTGTATTTCTAATCAAGAAATGTAACTGGTTGGTCTCAGCAGAGTGCAGTCCTTTCTGTGAGCTAGTATTGCTTCAAAGCACCCACAGGTGTATGAGAGAACTACTTCAGGTGTCTCACATGTTTTAGATTTTTCTTTGTTGTTCTTTGACCAGGTTTACTAACATGGTGCTCATTTACAGCTGATTTACTTCTTTTCAGTCTCAAGTTATCTCCAGCTCAAATATAATACTGTCTTGTCACATCCCTGTGCCTATTTCATTCCAGAATACTTGCATCTAAAAAGGATGAGAGAAGGGATATTTTACAACACAATTCATTATTTTTGGTTGATATGATTAAGTTCAATTAATGAGCGATTCTTTTTTGAGACATACTTGGGACACACTCGATAATTCTCACAAAAACAAGTCACTAAAAAAATCAAACACCTCTTGATAAACACTCCCTTCTAAAAAGAAAAAAAATAAACTGAGACAAAATACTGGAAACAAACCAGAATCTAATTATAGAACCTCAGGTAGTGACAGGATAATTACAGAAGTTTCCAAAAAATATATAGTAATATGTAGCAAAATATACAGGAACACTAGCTCATATTTAAGAAGTAATTTAACAACAGAATGTAAAAACTGAAGATAAGTCAACATTTGGGACATAGTGCTGTCAGGAAACAGATAAAACACGTTCTCTGTTGTTTTCCCCACTACTTACTACTTCTAAGAAAAGAGCTACTGAACTTCAGTTATTTGATGTCAAAAACTACATTGCATATTCAAATTAGGCCAAGAAGGATTGAAAATTATTTCTGTTTTCATCAGCAATGAAGTGGTTCTTGTGAGTTCAAAGAAATTGCAATTGCACCACCTTGTTATTAACTGAACTATTAAATTCCTGGTATTAAAGCAAATTCATTGCATCATCTGTATAAAGATAGTTTTGATGGATGTTTAGCCTAGACTATGAAAAACAATGTCAGGGAGGAGTTCTGGCTTCTCCCCATGGGGAGACAGCCTGGAGCAAAAGGTGACTGCAAGGCTGTAGAGCAGTGCCACCCTATGACGCTGATCCAGAGCACAGATGCAGCAGGTCAGGGTTGGGATCAGACACGGAAATACTCTACTGGGGGTAAGGTAGGGCTGAGAGCAGGATTGGAAACTGTGTCAAAGGATTCATGTTGGGTCATAACTGAGTCAATATAACCCTGGGCACAGGCACAGTATTGATCTGCTACATGGCTCAGAAAATGGTAGCAGAAACAGATTTTGCTGGAAAAGAGTTCCCCAGAGAAGGAGAGCACCCCAAACTTCTGGTTTCTCATCAGTGATGGAAACAAGTTTTGACTAAATATCTTCATTCATTCATTCCACTTAGCACCTTAACTGATTCCACTGAACACCCTAACCCAGCCCAGTAAACTTTTAGAAAGGGGGCTGCAGTCAGGACCCTTACAGAAAGGTCAAGCAAAAAATGTTATCAATCATTTCTGGTAAAGCTTTTTTGCTTTCACTTCGCTTAGGTTAAATTTCAGTGGAATTGTATTTTAGTTAGTTACATTTCTAGATTTAAAGAGTGAATTTATTTATGGAATTGTGACTATTAAACTTAAAGAATATGTACAAAAACTAAGGAATGCAATTTATGAATGCTGTTGGATTATTAATACTTATTCCTGGTATTTTAAAACAAGAACTCCTTCTGTCATCTTGAAAAATACTGCATAGTTTTTCCAGGCTTATTCATTCAGCCATATCTTAATTCTTCAAAAACACATTGACATGTTCAGTTTCCCAGTGCAGAAAGTGATGTCTATCATTTTCATATAGAAAAGTTATTTTAAGTTACAAATCTAAAAAAAAAATTGCTCACAACTGGATATACATGTTTATGGGAAAAACATATCTGAAATCTGTATTTAGGATTTTTTTATTATTTTTCATGTCTTTGAAGTCTATCTCTTGTAACAACTATTATTTTAACTAATGATTTCAGGAATTTTTTGCTTTTCTTTCTCTTTAATTGGCCTATTTGAAAACTTTTATGCCAAAACTAACAATTGATATAGAATTTTAGAATATTGTTTTAAGTTTATTTTAAGATTCTTGTCAAAGTTTTCAAAATAATAACTTGGGGTGACTTTGAACAGTAGGTTTCATTTTTACTGTGTTGCTTATGTTATAGGGATTTCATATTGAGATTTTGTATAAAGATCTGTATTATGTACTCCTATGATATGAGACAGGATGTATTAAAATCAATGAAGGAGTTAATTACCATCACCTGATATTTTTGTCACAAAACTTATTTGAATATACTTTAAAAAAAAAAATCATGCCTTTTCTAAGTCTTAACTAAAAAACTTGAGAGCTTTAGGTGACATCTGTGGCCCTACTATGCCGTTATAGAAACTAGTTTATGTGCTCTAGGGTACACAAGCACTAGATTGTTGTGCTTGTGTACACAGGAGTGCATAAACTAGTTTCTAGTGCAGAACCTGCTATCTCAGTGCACTGTGGAACAGTGTCATGATGTAACAAAGCAGAATTCAAAGATCATCCAGTATTGTTATAAGCTACAGGGTGGAAAAGACTGAGCATAGACAGATATAGGGCTACAAGTCAAAAACACTACAGACTTGAAATAAGTAATTGTTTTGTCAAAAATCCATAAAACCATAAATGACTGCAGAGCCCAAGTACAGAATCAAATTTATTGTGTGATTGGCATTTTTCCACCAGCAATATTTTTAGCTAAATTATTAAAGGGTAGTCAAAGATAAAATGTCTGAGAGTCTGAAGTGGCTGATACATTGGTAAGGCTGCAAGAAAAATTTATCTCTGATGATGATATACAAAGCTGGTGCACGAACAAGTAGGAAATTCAGTAATAAGGGCTGTCAATACAACACATTCTCCAAATAATAAAATCAATAGGACAACCAAAAGTTAAACTCTGGCTGCACAAACTGATTTTGCACCTTTCAGCCTCAAGAATGAATTCTTTCGTAGGCAGAACAGCCAAAATTTTTCCTCGACAGTTTGGAATTGCTGCTGCTCCAGATGCTTGTGGTCTACAAGAAAAAATTAATGCTGGGAAAAGCAAATAACCCTCTATGCTAAAAAAGAGGATATTTTTCACTTGAATAGGTAACAAATTAATAAGCTAGAAGAGTCAAAAGAAGGAGAGGAGCAAATTTAGAGAACTAGTACTATATTTAATAATTATAGCATAGTATGCCAGTCAGTCTCTGTAGGGAAATAACTTATTGCCACTAATACTCATTACTATAAATGAAAGATCTGTTGCTGAAAAATTTCACTTCAGGCAAAGGAGCTTTAATCCCACCCAGTCATGCAATCATGGACCAGTTTAGGATACTCATATATAATTTTTATTTTCCACAGCCTTTTTGTTCTCTGAGGAATTCTGTTGAACTTTCCCAGAATGCATTGTCATGACAAATAACTTTAGTTCTGAGGCGCTCTTGATCTGTAAATGACAAATTTTGATTCAAATTCTACTAGCTGTCCACTTTGGGGGTTCATAATAGTAAAGTAAGAAAGAAGTATGAAATTTCCCAGCATTTATAGAGTATTCTGATAACTCATTCTGTTCTTCTCTGACATCATATTCTGCAGCAAACAAAAGTTCAGAGTCCACTAGTTTTGCCCTTTTTTGGAGTAAATTACATGTCAACAAGTTCTTATCTAGAAGCAAGATAAAAAATTAAAGAAAATTCCTGTATACTGAGATTATGATTATTTATTTCTTTTGTTGGAATATCTCATCTTCACTGAGAGCTACTGTAATCCATGGATATTTATTGGTATTTATATAAAAGCATTTTCTTTGTTATAATTGTTATGTGCTTCAAATCAGTTTGGGCTGTGTTAAAAGTGGGTCAGTTTCATATGGAAATATGTTTTTAATCTTTTGTTTCCCTTCTGAATATTGCAAATGAACTAAACAGTCAATAAAATTCTTAGCTGTTTAAGATTTCAACTAAAAATACATAGAAGTATTTTTTTCTCATTTTCTTAAATAGGGAAAACCCTAACAACTTTTCTAGGAATACAGCAAATACAACAGCAAATTGCAGCAAAACTTAAACATTTTCAATAACCAAAACATTTTGAAAATAAAAAAAACTTGGATGCAAAGGAATGTTTACAAAGTACGGAGCCTTCAACTGTAATGCCTGTGTACCAGTAACACTGTTAGATGAAGAAAAGTCTCAGAATGGAAAGTGGCATGAAGGTAGGAATGACTAACAAGGTATAGGTATATAGTAAATGAAAAATTAGAAAATATTTCAACAAGGAATTACAATTTAGGTGGTCCTTGCCTGCCATACAAGGTCCTTTCACTGTGAAAAAAAGAAATGAGGGAAAGAAATTAGGGCCCAGCAGCCAGTAAAGTGGAGTCTTGAGACACAATTCCTGGAAGGTTGTCAGCCTAACTTTGTTCATTCTTGCAAGATATCACGAAAATAAGTATGCACCTAAACTCCCAAATTAGTCTTGAATAAACTGGATCATACTGCAGTTTTGTTTTGGGTAAAGATGATTCAGTTGAAATAACAAACAGAAAGCACTCATTTAGAAATTAAAACCTCACACTACCTTTTCATTAAGAAGAACTGTGTACAGTGATATTCAGTGTCACTGCACTACTCTGTCTGAAGCACAAACAGAACACTGTTTTTCCCTGATTGTGATGAGAAACTGAATTCTGAATAATGATTTGCAAACCCAAAATCGGATACGGGGTAAGGCTTAAATGAAAGCTTTCAAAGTAAGCTATTTAAAATTTTACATTTTAAACAATTTCATAATTTTGAAAATCATGCAAAAAAAGCTTAAGGCTGAAAGGTCTTTGGAGGCCAAAAAGTTAGAAAAATCTTTTATTTATGAAAAAATTATATGAAGTAGTTTGATATTTTTTTTTTTTCCTTAAACACTGCAATAAACATGCTTGGAATGCATCTATTCTATCAGCATTGGAAATAGGACATTATTTAATGCAGATTAAAAGCTCATGTAACATCCAAGCCATCTTTTCTGGTAAAGGGATCTGACTCTTCAGCATGCTAGTTTCTTATCTTGGAGTCTACAACCCTCTTTCCATGTAGCAAAAATGCCTGATGTAAAAAAACATTTGGTACTGTAATCCCTCTTGATAATTAGATAGTTGCTTAAATAAATCACATTATTTAAGTAGGCTGGGATTGGAAAATTTCTTGGACAAGAAGGAAGATCAAAATCTGAAATTTTCAAGGAAAAGTCTCTTAAAAAAAAATCAGTGAAAGGATTTGTCATCATGTTGAAAAAATAAACAAGCAAGGATGAGGCAGAGTACATGTTAAGCAAAGGAAGAAATACTTCTATGCATGCTTCCCTGTCAGAGAATCTCTGGAGAGAGCTATGCTACATTTCAGAGTTTCCTACAAACATGCTTGGTTGATCAGTCTGCCATCATCTGTGTGGGCTGCATTCCAGATGAGAACATGTGGGAAAGCACAGTGTCTAAGCTTCATGTTAGTCAGGGAGGTTAGCCAAATGTCTGAAACTGATAACTGGGAGCAGCGCCAGCAAATTCTTGGCACTTGATATGTGGTTAGGTTTTTGGGGAACTAAGCCAAGGAAATCATTATAGGACTCATCGAAAAAAATCTACTGTGTGTGTTCTAAATAATGTTCTCACTGTTCTGTTGAGATATGGCAAGGATGGGTGAATTCAGCAGTCCTTGTCTTGGTACAACTGCCATGAATTTATATGAAAGTTTTCTCTAATGGAAAATGCAGATTAATCTCTCATTTCTGTTTTGAATTTATTATACTGAGTGAGCATTTCTTCCTGTTAAGGATTTATGATAATGCTTTCTTTTCTGGAAAAAAAAATAGTTATAGCAGTAAAATGAATGTAAGCGTTTGTTGTTTTTTTTTTAATCACAAGGGCACTATTATCTAAATAATAGATAAAAAATTCTGTAAAAATAATTTTTATAGTTAAATATTACTGTTAAGATCAACTGACTCTTGCAATTGATTTGAGAAAGGGAAAAGGAGGAAAGCTATGTGTTACTATAAACAGACCCACCTGTTTTTAACATTTTTGGTATTCTTTTTTTTCCATAATATACTGCACTATGAAGACCATCTTATTAGCATCAGAAAGGTAGTATAAGTACTGCCATTGGAATTCCCTTCTCTTCCCTTTTTTAATTAACTAAGATGGTAATTTATGTATGTGTTTTAATTATTACATTTGTGGACAATCTATACAAAAAGGATTCATACGTAATGTATATTCATGTATGAGATACCAATTACAGCCACAGTCTTCGTGGAAAAAAGCAGTTAATGCGGACCTTCCAGGTTCAAATATATTCAGAATATTTAGGAAAACAATGGTAAGATATTTAGTCTGCTGTCTTGAATTAGTCCTGACATTTCACTCTAAATAGAGCTTACTTCCCCTATCAAGCACTATCCTTCTTTAATCATACCATTGCTATAAACAATTTAATAAATCTCTAAGTTTTGATTCTAGTTCCTTCTTCATGTCCAGATTATTTAGTTCTATACCAGCACATGAAATAAATTTTAACTTCCCTGTAGAATCTTTTTCTAATACAGTTATTTCTAAGTAGAAGAAAATTGCTCCACTGATATTATTCTACACTTTTTCACAGTAAATATTTTTTACTGTAAAACATAGTGAAATTCAACAATGCAGCTCAGGAGTAACATTAACTCACAGATATGCACTAACAGCATTTTATTATAGAAATGTCAACACTTCTTACAAGAGAAATCAACAACTGACTAACAACAATCACCTGCTTTTACCAGCCATTCTTGGAATTTTGGAACACTCTCTGCTTATAATAAATCTGCTACTTAATAACATTAGTTATAATTTTACAAATAAAGCCTGACAGGTTATTTCTGTAGCTACAGATAATTTATATAACTTGCTCTATGAGGAACGAATAATGAAATTTCCCTTTATATGCTTAAAACAGTATAAAAATAGAGGCTGAAGAATGAATAGTAGAAGTGGGAACAAACTGTGAAGTTATTTGACATTGACCTACCTGAAAAATATTTTTAATGCAAATATGTTTAATCTATTATTTTTCCAACTGACAGTGCCTAAAAGCAAATCTTAGGTGAACTCTGCTATTACATATTCCTGCTTGATAATCTTTGTTGAATCACTAAGTTCAAAAATCACTGACTTAGCATAGATGCAGGTCAAGCTGCTTTTCTGAGAACAGTTGATAAAAGAAATTCAATTATGTAAGAGATAAGAGCCTACATTTTTCATACAATGTTAATAGGACCAGAAAGAACACAATTCCAAGGGTTAGTAAATATGATTTCTAAGTCTACGAATCACAAATATAGAACTATATCAAAAGGTTTTACCGGATTTCTAAGAACATTGAACCTCATTTGAACAATAAGCAATTAGAATATAGAAACAACCTCAGTGGGAAAACAATTTTCAAATGCAGTTATTTGCTTTCCAAAATTGCCTCATCGTGTCTTGGTGCTTATATACTTTTTCTATAAGAGAAAAATTACAGTTATTAGTAAATGTACATATGCTTTTACTGTGTTCCCTGGCCACTCAAGAAGAATAAAAAATCTTGTAAAGACAGATACACAAATTAACTTTGTGAGAAGATTTTACATTTCTACACAATTTATTAACTAAAATTGTTTAAAATTAGTAACTTTTAGTTAGTACTTTATTTGGGAAAGAAACAGCAAAACTCTAAGGTAAAGGATAGAAAATGCTTTGCCATAGGAAGTAACAATATATAGTATTAAGGATAGGAGATAAATTTTTAAAAATATCAATTTAACTGAAAATACTTTCCAAATTCACAGAAGAAAAAGTTGTGAATGTTTTGTTGAGATTAACTTAAGCCCTTATTTTTTTCTTTATTCCCAAGGGAAACAAAGTTCAGGGATTTGATTAATTGCTCTTAACAGATAAAAAGAAACTGTTATAGTTTTGATGATGGGACTTTCTATTCAAGATGAAGATTTTTACATGCCCAACCTGGAAAAGGCCAATAAACACAATAGGATATATGTGCAGTAAATTGTATTATTTTCATAAATGCTGAGAAGAGAAAGACAGAAATTGCATATTTCTCTTGTCTAAATCGGTCTAGTCTTTACAATCCAGGATTTTGAGTTTCAGTGAAATAAATCCACTGTATTACGATGTCACAGTACTAAGAACTTCATCTTATTTAATTCCGGTTTTGTCTCTAAATTATGTTCTTTCCCTGGTGATTTAACACAAAGAAGAACACATGGCATAATCTTGTATTGATTTCAAAGTTACTTTGAACTACTGAGTTCAGCGGTTACAGATTTCTAGCTACTGCCAGTTGTCCAGGATGGCAGCAACGATGTTGATAAGGGGAGTACTGGGGTAACCAAAAAAGGCTTTAAGGCTCGTAGTTGCCTGCTTGAAGGGACGGGAGTGCAGATGATATTCTCCTTGATTCCTTAATAGTAGGGATGAATGCCGAAAGGAATAGAAAAAGCCACATGATCAGTAAGTGGCTTAAAGGAAGTTTTTTGATTATGGGGCAGTTTATATGGCACCAGGTCTGCTGGAAACAGATGGAGTTCACCCATCTAAAAAGTACAAAATGTTCCTACCCTATGAATTGGCAAGGGTGATTGAGAGGGCTTTCAATTTCCCCCTAATTTGAAGGGGGAAGGGATGAGAGGAGCCTTGCTACAGATGAGCCTGTGGGTGTCAAGGTTAAGGGGCAAAACTGATAGCTCGGCTAAAGTGCATTTACTCTAATGCACATAGTAAGGGTAACAAACAGAGGGAGCTGGAGGCCATTGTAATGCAGGAAATCCATGATGTAGTCACACCATGGAAATGTGGTGGGATGACTGGGGTGCTGCAGTGGATGGCTGCAAGCTCTTCAGAAGTTACAGGGATGAAAAAGAGGTGGAGATTCAGTACGTTAGGGAGTGTTCTGACAGCTCAAGGCTGGTGATGATAAGGTTGAGAAACCAGGGGTGGTAAGAGACAGGGGGAAGGCTAACAAGGCAGATATCCTCCTGGCAGTCTGGTATAGACCACCTAACCAGGATGAAGATGTGGATGAATTATTCTATAAGCAGCTGGCTGGTGTTTCACCATCATCAGCCCTTGTTCTTTAACCTGATGGACATCAGCTGGTAACTCAACATAGAATAGAGGAGGCAATCTAAGAATTTCAGATTCCTGAAATGCATGGAAAATAACTTCCTGACACAGCTGGTAAGAGCCTATCTGCAGTGAGACCCTGCTAGACCTGCAGTTTACAAACAGAGAAAGGCTGGTGGGAGATGTGGTAGTCAGAGTTTACCTTGGGCACAGTGACCAAGAAGTCAGAGAAAGTGAAACAAGGACAGACATCAATAAAACCCCTGCCCTGAACTTCCAGAGGGCAGACTTTGCCCTATTCAAGATACTGATTTCAGGAAAGTTCCTTGAGAAGCAGCCCTTAAAAACAGAGGCCCAGTGTGGCTGGACATCTCCAAGAAATCTTGATGCAGTAACAGGTCATCCCTATGTGCTGAAAGATGAGCTGGCAGGTAAAAAGACAAGCCCATCTGAACCTAGATCTTTTGCAGGAATTCTGGTAATTCCATCACTTTTGGAAAAAGAGGCAGGCAGCTCAGGAAGTGTTTAAAAATGTCATTAGGTCATTCAGAAAGAAAATTAGAGAGGTGAAAACTAAATTAGAACTTAATCTGCCAATTTCTGTAAAGGATAATAAAAAGTGTTTTATAAATACATTAACAGTAAAAGAAGGGGCAGGGAACTCTTCCATGCTTTATTAGACATGAAGAGGAATGTAGTCACCAACGGAAAAGGCAGAGGTACTTAATGATTCTTTGCCCCTGTCTTCAATAGTAAAACCAGTTATCCTCAGGACAACTAGCCTCCTGAACTGGTAGACAGGGACAGGGAGCAGAACAGATCTCCTGTAATCCAGAAGCTGTTAGTGACTGCTGAGCCCCTTAAACGCTCACAAGTCTCTTGGAGTTGATGGGATCCATCCTAGAGTGATGAAGCTGGCAGAAGAGCTTGCTAAACTGCCCTCCATTATCATCCTGGCTAACTAAGGAGGTCCCAGATGATAAGAGAGTGGTCAATGTGATGCCCATCCACAGGAGAGGCTGGAAAGAGGATCCAGGGACTGCAGGACTGTCAGCCTGACCTTGGTGTCTTCGACATAATCACTCACAGTACAACTAAGGCATCAGACCCAGCTGGGTTTTAGTTAGTTCAGGTCCTGCCTGGACAACCTGATCTCCTTTTATGGCCAGATGACTCACCTGGTGGATGCAAAAAAGCCTGTGGATGTTGTCTACCAGGACTTCAGCAAGGCCTTCAATACTGTCTCCCACAGCACTCTCCTGTAAAAGCTGGCAGCTCATGGCTTGGGCAGGTGCATCCTTTGGTGAGTTAAGAACTGGCTGGATGGCAGGCCCAGAGAGCGGTGAATGGTGCCGCATCCAGCTGGTAGCCAGTCTCTAATACTGTCTGCCAGGGATCAGTGTTGGGTCCAGCTCTGTTTAATTCATGATTTGGATGAGGGGATACAATCAACAAATTTGTAGAAAACGCCAAGTTGGGTTGGAGTGTCAATCTTCTGCAGGATAGAAAGTCTTTGCAGTGGGAATGGAAAGGCTAGAGAGATGAACCAGGATCAGTGGGATGTGGTTCAATGAAACTAAGGGCTGAGTCCTATATTTTGGATACAACAAATGCAGACAGCTCTACAGTCTGAGGGCAGAGTGGCTGGAAAGCTGTCCATAGGAAAAAGACCTGGTTTTGCTGGTTGACAGCAGCTGAACATGATCCACCATGTGCTCAGGTGGCCAAGAAGGACAATGGCATGCTGGCCTGCATCATCACACGGGGCCAGTAGGACTAGGGCAGGGATTTTCCCCCTGTACCTGACACTGGTGAGGCTGTATCTCAAGTAATGTGTCCAATTCTGGGCCCGTCAATTCAGAAATGACATTGAGGTGATGGAGAGAAGTGCAAAAAAATTGGTGAGTGGTCTGGGGAGCAAGTCCTATGAGGAGTGGCTGAGGGAGCTAGGATGGCTTAGCTTGGAGAAGAGGAGGTTCAGGGGACCATTTATCACTCTCTACAACTGCCTGAAAGGAAGCTGTAGTCAGATGAGAGTTGGCATCTTTTCCCAGGCAACCAGCAACAGGTCTAGTTGGACAGGGCTAGGACTAGAGGACATAGTCTTAAAGGACAACAGGACTAGAGGACATAGTCTTAAAGTTATGCCAGGGAAGCTTTAGGTTAGACATTGGGAAAAATTCTTCACAAAAATGGTGATTGTAGCCTGGAATGGACTGCTCAGTGACATGACAGACTCACCGTCCCCTCTAAGGAGGCATTTATAAAAAGACTGGATGAGGTACTTAGTGCCATGGTCTAGGTGATAAGATAGTGTTGGGTCATATGATCAATTGAACCAATGACCTCAGAAGTCTTTTCCAACCTAACAGATTCTGTGATTCTGTAAGACTTTGCTCTGCGCTATAGCTGTTCCAACCAACTTTTCAGAAAACTCCCATGTGATTTTCTTTATAGTAGGAGTTTTCTTTTCTTTAGATGAAGTAATGAGAAAATATATTGCCTCCTAAACATAAAAACAAGGTAAAGAAAAGATCTGAGAAAACATTTTTAGGAATGAGAAATCAAAGCAGCTGGATTTTGTAGCTGTATGAGGAATACAGTCAGTATTGTTTTGATGCAAATACATAAAATGTTTTGGGTTTTTTTCAGACCTAAATAATTTATTGTTATAAAAATATGTGTTTTAAATAAGCTGTACTTTTTTGCCATTTGTAGTTTACAAAAGAAAGCAATCTTCCTTTCATAAGAGATAGGAATAGATGTTTAAAATCCATACAGAATGTTTTCTTACCCTTACCTTAAATACTGATGTACTGATGAGAATTAGGCAGAATACTGCAGCATAGTTTTTAATTTGACAATATCGTCCTCTCTTTAAAAAATATAAAAGGAGGTTTGCATAAAAAAGTGCATTAAAAATAAAAGTTTTGATATTTTGAATACTTCCCTTTTGTATTTTTGAAATGTAGTATTTAACTGCTGACACAAGTTTCCAGGGAATTAAGACACTTAGCAAGACCAAACACACACACACACCCCCACACACCCCCACACACTCCCACACCCACACCCCCACACCCCCACACCCCTGAAAAACAAACCAAAAACTGAAACCGAAACCGAAACCAACCAACCAAAAAAAACAAAAACAAAAACAAAACACACACCAAAATTGCACTGCTTTGCAAACTTTTACAGGTTGCACTCAGCAAGCAGTGAGATGGGTGACATTTACTGACAGAAAGGAAAACTGTGATCTACTAATTGTTTTCCAGTCATTTTCTGCTGAAATTTTTGAACTGTATTTGATACTCAGGTCATAATGTTGTCACCTGAAACTTACAACAATGTTCTCTGTTCTCACAAAAAAAATTGCATGCCAATAGGTTCAATGCTAGCTTTAAAATATGTTTCTCTAAAAGTATCTACTGATCTTACACATAGGTTTTACAACAGGTCACTTCTGTGAAGTAGTTAAGAATTCAAAATATTAACTTATATCCCCAAAGCATGACAGAAAACAGAGAGAAAAACATTCCTCATTTATCAAGACCAACCAATACATTGTCGGAAGTCATCTATCTACATTCCAGCATGTAGCTTTTTGGTAAGTTAGCTTTAATATTGTGGGCTTATATTATGTGTTTCTAAACTAAAAAGAATAGGAAAAGAAAAATAGATATAAATATACAGAACTTTTGGGGGAGGGTTGAATGTGGACCTTGTTACTAATATTAATAGAAGGGGATAATAAATAATAAATAAAGTGTAGATCATCTCTAACATAGATATTCTTCCTAAAGAATACTAAAAGTATCCTGATTTTTAATCAATAAATTTTCAATAGCAAATTTTCACCATTACAGTATCACAGGATCGTGTCCATAGTTATGGAAGACTAAATTGTATATTTTCTGGGAAGATGCTGGTGCTGGTTCAACAGCATTTTTAAAAGCTTTCTGAACAAACTTGACTATCCCAGATATGTTTAAATACCTGAACACTCCAAAGACCACTATCTAGTTTACAGATACTGTATTTGGACTTAGCATAAAGTGAACAGTGAATTCACTGTGTATGAACAATAATGATAGAATAAGATAGCATGAAGATTTTGTAAGCCTTCTTTAAAGTTACGTCAAATACATTTCTTCTTATGTAAGGAATTCTTTTTCTATGTAAATAAAATTTAATGACATTTATAAAAATGTTATTTACCTGAATAACAATGTTTATTCTATAGCAAGCATCTAATCTGTTACTCAAATGCAAATAACACCTGCAGTAGTAAATGAACCCATTTTTATTAGGCATTTTAAAATGCTGAAACAAAAATTTGAAAAAAAAAACCCAAAAAACCCCACAAAGGATATTTTATTTTGCAAAGTTATACCCAAAGCCTTGAAAAGTATTCTTGTCAGCTAACTTAAGAAATATCTTCCTAGAATCAAAGAAAGACTCTTAAATTGTAGAGATATATTATAAAGGAAATCTTACACAAGATTAATGATTCCTTAATTTTATGAAACGAAAAATACCTATCAAGAGTAGTAAAGGATTTGAAATTTTGTAATTTTAGTATTAATAATTCTGAGAGAGCCCTAGTATGTATATACACCCTTTACACGTAAGTAAAGCATGAAAGAACCCCCTAAGATTTTCAGGGGAACAGGTGTTTAGCATGGGGTTTTTTAATGATTTTTGAATCATAAGTTTTAATTTTGTATGTAACAGTTCTAAAGAATATTGTACTTTTGAGGATGTTTACTTGAATGAAACATTTTGCTTTGCAGAAAATCTAATAATAATAATAATATGGGGTTCTGTAGGAGTACTACTGCACCCATTAAATCATAGAGTAAATATTCACGCACATAAAAAAATATATAAACAGATATATTGATTTCCCAAGGGACTTCAAAAGGTGAAAACACAGGCAGCTGGTATGTGAACACTAGGCATCTTGTTTCTGCACTAATTAGTGTCTTGACTGTTGAGTAAATGGAACAGTTTTGTTCTTCACCAATTCCTCATAAACCCAGAACTATTTCCCCATCTTGACCAACCCCCCTATTTTTTAGCTTTCAAAAGGTACATGGACAGCTGTGTAATGTGCAAATCAAATCCCTTCTTGAAAGGGACTTTTTTCTACTCTTACAGAAGAGTAATTACAGAAATGGATTGCTCTGAACTTGAAGATGGTATCTGATTTCTCCTTTGCAATTCCATAATGATATTTTAACTCTTTCTGCCCAGCACATCCAATGAATAAGGCAATTTTTTTCCTGTCTTGTGTCTCAAAAATGATTTGTGATTTGCTCTTGCTACATAGAAAACCAGGAAAAACATGTATATACAAATGGAAAAACAAAGTGACTGACAGGTTAGAAAAGATAGGAAAAGAATAGTAATTTTGGTGAATCTGTGCCTCTGCCTGTCATGAAAAAAATATTTTATGTGATTTAAGTGCAAAATAATTGCATGCCAATGAAGATGATAGCAAAGGTACTGCAGCACTGTCATTTCTGTAATTGCTGGCCATTCAAGAGTTCTTTCTTGTCAAGTTAAAAGTCAGATCTTATTGAAAAATAGGTCACATGGGTCAAATATTCCCCTAAGATTAGGTTCCAGAAACTAAATGGAAGTGTTTGGTTACATGTTATTTTTTAAATCTCGTCCTTAATATTTTAATTACTTGGTCATAAATTGACACACATCTTAGATGAGTTCACTCTTTCCAGTGTTATAGCAGTCTAAGAAAACATTTACAGATGTTTTCTTAGACTGCTATATTTTCTTAAGTAATTTAATCTTTATAAAATCAGATACTTAAAAATAACCAAACCACGCAACCTCATGTGTTCTTTTATTGCATAAAATTTCTAAATTTTTATGAGGGAAAAATACTATATTTGACAAAGGGCAGGGGGAAAAGTGGCTTTCTACCAATTTTTCAAAAATATTCCTTCAGGTGTTGGTCTTTAGGAAAAATATGTTCATACCTAAGAAGACAGCTGTTTACAATAAGGATTATTAACTGTGTTTATTATAATGCAACTTTTGAAAGCTTTGAAAACATTAGCAATGGTAAAGATTCATAAAGTCAATTTCAACAGCAAATAAGAAATACAACATTCAGTTATACACCTAAATTCCCATGTTAGAAAAATCAAAGCTAGAAAGCTAGTGTGAGAAGACTGTCATGGTATTTTGTCATTGTGTTTTTTTGGATGTTTGTTTTTTGAAGGCTTCCATTTCCAGACCGACTAGTGATAAAAAAAAATATTTGAATCTCAAAAATTGAATGCCATAAAAGGTTTTCTAACACAAAAGAAAAAGTAACAGTTACTATTATAATTAGAAAAATATAGAAGTTTTAAAATAAAGGTCAAATACATTTATATTGAGCATTTATATATGAGCACACAGACTTTTAAAGACATTATTTTGTTAAGGTCACATTTCAGACCTAACGTTATTAGGTGCAATAAAAAAACCAACACAATAGAGTTCAGACCTAAACTTAGGGCCCCAAATGTCCTTCATTAACTGCAGATGGTAATGATTCAAAGCAACTTACTCTATGCTTGAAAACTGTAAGCAGGAAAGTATGGTTTGGGGGTTGTCTCTGCCCCTCCCTCCCTTTTTTTTACCTCTTCTGCCTTCTGGTACTGCAAAAACAAAACAAGTATCTCGTTGATAGTCACCTATGAAATTCAAGGCTGCAATTTACGTATTCTTATTCATTTTATATAGTGGCCCAAAATAACTGAGCAATTTTTGGTCTGGTACATTCTCTCACACACATTGATGGAACCTAAATATATTCTCTGACATTTACCACACAATTTAAAACTCTTTGCTATTTAGACAATGATTTTTAAGGCTTTTACTAGAGTTTGGTGATATTAGCAGTATTATTTATGAAAACAATTTAAAAAAATACAATTTACAATTAATTTTGTGATGTCATTACACCTTTTATTATGTGTTTGCATGGCAAAGTTTTGGGGAGTGTGGGAAGGCAGCTACAGGGATGGCTTCCAAGAGTAGCTTCTAAAATCTTCCCACATGGTCCAATAAAGCAAGTACCCCTTGGCTTCGAGATGGACCCACAACTGACCAAGACAGAATCCATCAACAATGTTGGTAGTATCCCTGGGATAACATATATAAGAAGGGGGGAAAAGTTATTGTGCAGAACAAATTGTGGCCAAAGCAGAGAGGCATCAAGTCACAGAAGAGAAACAGCCCTTCAAACATCAAGGTTGGTGGTGGGTGTCAGAAGGAGTGAGAGGACATACTACAGGTGCCAGAGCAGATTCCCTTGCAGCCCCTGGTGGAGATCTTCATGAGTCAGGCTGTCCCTGCAGCCCATGGAGATCCTTGCTGTAGCAGGTAGGTGTGCCTGAGAGAAGGCTGTGACCACCTGTGAGCCTGTGACCATGTGTGAAGCCTATAGTGGAACAGGCTCCTGGGAGTACCTGTTGCCACATGGAGAAAGAACCCACACAGTTCTGGCAGGATTTGTGACCCCATGGGGAATGCAGCTGGAGCTGCTCTTGAAGAACTTTGGTGGGGCCCCACACTGGAGCACAAGAAGAATGTGAGGAGGAAATAGCAGCGGAGGTGTGCTCTGATACCCAATACCCATTCCCCATCCCCCTGTGCCACTGGAGAAGGGATGAGGTAGAGAGAAGGTAGAGGTAGAGGAGGTAGAGAAGCTGGGGGGTAAGACATTTTTAGGTTTTTGTTTTATTTCTCATTATCCTACTCTGATTTGATTGGCGATAAACTAAGTCAATTTTTTTTTATCCCATGATGGTAGTTGGGGTCATGTGTCCCTGTTCCCTGTTTCTATCCTGACCCATGAGCCTTTACTTTTATTTTCTCTTCCACAGTCCACCTGAGGGGAATGATACAGCAGCTTTGGTAGGTATCTGGCATCCAGACATGGTCAATCTGCTGCACAATCACATTTCATTTGCCCTAGTAATTCATTTGCCTAAGCCTCACTGTTATGCAGAGTAGATCATCCTCCCCCAAAAGGAACTGGTTTACACTATCACTTTATCTCTTAACCTATCATTTCAGTTAATGGTGGTTTGTCC
The DNA here is from genome assembly GCA_017589585.1 of Phylloscopus whistleri. Taxonomy (NCBI): domain Eukaryota; kingdom Metazoa; phylum Chordata; class Aves; order Passeriformes; family Phylloscopidae; genus Phylloscopus; species Phylloscopus whistleri. The sequence goes on from JADMLD010001552.1 coordinate 4,948,683, forward strand.
CCTACTAGGCTTCTCTAAAAAGCATTTTCTATCAAGCAAAGTTACAAGCACATAACAGGCACTAGATTTCTTTATGGTGCTTTGAGAGGACTTTTTATATTTTTGGGGGGGTTCTAATTGGAACTGTAGAAAGCTGGAAACACAAAATTTCAGAGCAATTAAACAGCTTAAAATATAATATTTTTTGCAGTTTGGTTGATTGGAGGAGGGTAATTGGTGGTTTTATTTTTGTTTGTTTCTTGTTATAAACAATATTTAGGTGTTTTAGGCCACCATTAATGGTTACAGAAAAAAAGGATAATGATAATTACATTTTACTTGTGATAGTAGAATTCATAAAAATTTCATCAATCACAGATTTATTACATCTGGGAGAACTTGGTTTCTGAAAAGAAACTACAGAAAGCTTTGCTATTCTTACTATAGTTATATGTGTCAAAAAAGGAAATGGTACTGTTGTTTCATGCATTTTGTTACAAAATTTATCTAATTGATATATTTTTTTAATTCATTATATTTTATGGACTAGAGAACATAGTTTTTTTGCTGAACACAACTTTGATTATATGTCACTGACACAGTGTTCTGTAAACATACACAATGGTTCGCAGTGGTATATTGTTTTGAAAATCTGGGACAGTAGTAATCTTACTAAAATAATTTGTGTGAAAATCTATAGTCATCTTTATACGAATATTAGTCAGAAGATGAGCAACTACAGTTTTTAGCTTGCACGAAATGGAACCTTAGTATAATCAGGTTCCACTCTCTTGCTTTTCTGCATAAAACTAAAACAAGAGAATGAAATTTTAGCAGTTAGATATTTTGGGTTGTGTTTTTTTTTTGGTTCCTTTTTTATTATTACTTATTTTGCTTTTCTAATATGACTACTTGCTTGCACCAACAGCATGCACTTCTTTTTGAAGTTTTGCAACATAGTGTGGAGATCACTGAACTAATAACACCCACCATTTTCTAAATGTCTGTATATCTCAGCACCCAAATTGATAATTTCTATGGAGATAAGTAACAACAACAACAACAACAAACACAAACAAACAAACAAACAAACACACACCAGCAACAAAGGTCATTAACAGGGCTAGATCTGAACCTGACCAAGAATCTGTGCAGAGCACTGCATTGTACAGATATGGTATTATATCTGTATATATATATAACATTAATATGAAAATTATATAACATATAACATTAATACAAAAAAAACCAACACATCTCTGTACTTCAGCTATACTATTGCTACATATTTTGAGGTGAAAATTCCTGTACTCATTGGACTGCAGATCCATCACTGCTTACCATCCCTACTGCTTTGATAATTTTTGCTTTCAATCCCACAACCTCTGTCCTGCTTACCTGCAAAAGGACAAGTGTTTTCCTGCATATGTGCAGAAATTATAGTAAATGTTGGAGAGATGTGCGAAAAGAAGCTATGGCAAAGGAGTAGGATGGTATTTACACATATAATTGCAGTATAATCCACTTTAAAAATGCAGATTAGCTGACAGAAATTTAATAAATTCCTTCTGCTCATTTATGATAGTCAAAGACTGCATCAGTGTGTAACTCAAAGGAACTGGATAATTTCATAGTACACTGAGGAAAACTGACTTGGCATAGCTGACTTACTGATACCAGCTATCCTCCTGCTGTCACTTTTAATCTTCTATAAACAATTGTCTCTAACATCCCCTACTGCCAGAGACAATTCACACTATATGAATGATGGGGATCATTCAGGACAATGTATGCATTTTCTCGTATAACACCTGAAAACTCAAAGGATTAAACCAGTTGAGTAAAATGACAATTTATATTTCGTTTATAATAAAAAGATTGATCTCCAGTTGTAATATAGCTATAAAATACAGATACATTTCTATGAAATAAAATGTATACCTGTACTTTTTTTTTTTTTTACCTGTACATTTCTATGTATATCTGTACGTTTTTTCCTGGTTAAAAATATTCAGATTTTACTTGCATGTTTTCCCTGCAGAGAACATATATTATAGATAAATATATCTATACACATATTAATAAAACTAAGCAGGGCCAGATACTTCTTCTCAAGAGGTTTGTTTTTTTTTTTTTGCATTTACCCTATCTTTTTCTTTTTTTCTTCTTTTTCTTTTTCTTTTTTTCTTCTTTTTCTCTTTCTCTTTCTCTTTTTTTTCTTTTATCTTTTTCATCATTTTAACTACGTAACCTTGTTATGGCAACCATAAGTTTCAAAAAGCCCCAATGTATTGTTAAATTCATTTTATACATAAGGTAAGGCCCACAAAAAGCAAACCAGCCGGCTAGTGAAAAATATGCTACTTCTTCTTAATAATGTTTATAGATAATAGTGACTCATAACCTCATTCTGCATCCCAATTTTTCAGTTTTACATCACAGCAAACTTCTTCATATCAATGGATTTGTACAGAATAGACATATTCTTAAAGATGAACAGTCAAAACCAAGTCTACCATAGTAGGATTTATAACTTTTAAGAGAGAGAGAAATAGAAAATCAGAAATTTCAAAAGATATAAAATAATCAGCTAAGTTTTACAATTAGTCATTTTATTAGTCTGAGCCTGATTTCATGAAGTGAAAATATGAAATCTGTAAGAAGTTATGAAAGCAAATCACTTATAAACAGCACTGGTCATTCTGTTACAATACATATATTTTACACATCCCTGCAACTACCTATAAGGGCTGAAAAAGGCAGCCCATTCACACAAATTCACTCACAAAAAAGCAGCAGTGTTAAAAAAATCCCCTGTAACTTTGAATATATGGTGTGCTTGTTTCAGGCACTGTTCAAGTCACAACAGGGGCATAGTTCTTAGCCAAAGGATATAGGCTGTAGAAGTGAGGGGTATCCTCAGGAAATAGTTCTAATAGGATGAACAGCTATTCTCAATGTACAAACTGGGGCTCTTTCTGCATATACTCTACAAATTTTCAGCTTACTTAATGATATCTCCAAAAAGTAATATTTTTACTAAAAAAGGAGGGACTTTAAATATCTTTTCATATTGTCATGTGTTAATTTGTATCAGAAACACTATTCTAATCTGCATATTGCCTGAAGTATTTGTTTGCCTAAAGAAAAGTTTAAAGGGATACAAAGTCTCAAAAGATTGTGTGTTTCTCTTTAGGAGCAGTTGCAAATTACAACTGTAGCACTAAACAGAAGGATCCCCTGAAATAACCGCCTCTGTTCTTTTCCTGACATACTTGTGATGAGTACTCAGAAAACTCCAAAGACATAATTATCAGTGAGAAACTGTGAGCAAAAAGCAGTGTCTGTGAAACTGAGCTTCTTAGAGCAAAATACTCCACACAGCCCAGAAGCTGTCAATAATAGACTTTACTAATACTAGGAGAAAGCTTCACTGATTGATTTCAGTAAAAGTAGTTAATTTTATGCAGCATGGATATGAAATATGCTGTGTTAAAAGCGAAAAAATCATGCCGACATATGGAGGGATTTCAATACCTTTGGTCCATCCCATATTTTGATGTCTGGGAGTTTAGCCAAATATAATTTTGTGACAGCTGCGAAATCAATGGGAAAATATCACAATAAAACCTAGATAACTAAGAGTCCCCATCTTTGATCAAGCCAAGATTATCCATCCCATCCTTGGAACTGTTCAGCCAGGTTGGATGAGGCCTTGGGCAACCTAATCTAGTGGGTGGCATCCATGGCTAGGTCAAGGGTGGGCTGGAGCTAGATGATTTTTAAGGTCCCTTCCAATGCATTCAATGATTCTGTGGACTAATGCAATCAATTTAAGGACCAAGAGCTTCTTGTCCTGAAGCAGAAGCTGTTAACTGGATGGAAAACTGGAGCCGTTCTAGATAATTTTCATTTGATTCTGCTCTTCCAATACAGTATGTTTCACTGTGCTTTTTGTTTGTTTGTTTTTGTTGTTTGTTTTGTGAGGTTTTTGTTTGTTTGTTTTTTTTTTGGGGGGGGTTTTTGTCTGTTTTTTCTGGGTTTTTTTTGGTTTTTTGTTTGTTTGTTTGTTTTGTTTTGTTTTGTTTGGGTTTTTTTTTCTTTTGTCTCTGCCTGTCTGCTACCTACCTAATTTATGTATGTGAATGTTTGTAGAAGTGTCCTGTAAATATGACATTTCTCTTTTAGGTATTTATATTCAGGTATAAGACTGTATTTTACCTTTTTTTTTTTTGTTTCTCCCAATAAGTAGCAAAAGAAAAAACGATACGAGGAAAGTCGTTGGCACTTTACATATATGAAAAACTCACCAAATAAATTTCCACTTTACTATAGCACTTCTCCTATACCTTGCTACCTTGAAAATGTATTTTTCGTGACACTTTAGCATTCAAGATCTTCCTTTCAAAGAAATTTTTTCCCTCTTGACTTACAAGCTGTCACAGTCTCTTTTCCTGAGTTCCTAGTATGTTCTGATCTTGATTAACCTTTCAATAAGTATCAGTTTGCTACTTTTTTTTTTCAGTAGTATGAAAGATATATGAATCTTCTCATGATAGTTCACATGGTAACTTTGTACATATTTCTCACTATTTCCCATCTCAGATGAACCCAGAAAAAGAATATAATCTTAATTTTTTACTCCAATTTTCAGGAGATGCGCTCTAGCACCAGGATGGAAGTAGATTAGTGATTTCCATAAACAGTATGATTGTCTTTTATGCTGCGCACTTACAAAGCAAGGAACAAAGCAAGACCTAGGCTTAACTTAGCTTAACTTACTGCATCTTCTTAAATTTTCCCTTTTTAATATGATTGCATGTTATATTTTTAATATGATATGAAAAAAGGCAAACACTTCAAAGATTTCCAAAATTTTTTTTGATTCTTTTTGATTCTTAAAACAGATAAATTCTTATACATCCATAAAATTCTACTTTCAAACAAATCATCCAGGACAAGTGACCTTGACCCATGCAGGAGCATTAAAAGGAGGTCACTTGTTACTGGAGCATACCAATGGGTCTCTTGTTGCTGTGTAGGATGGAGGCCTTCAAGAGCTGACTTGTTTTTTTATCTAGGGACGTTAGTTGCATTGTGGGGATTCATATTAAGGATGTGGTAGAGAGATAGTCAAAGCTTTCCTGTCCTCATGACTGTTAACCCTTCCTGTTCTTCCTTGTTGGAAGCAGTTTTACTTTAGGAGGCAACCTGGAGCATAACAGATGTGACTACAGAGATCTGGAAGAAATAACCAGGACACTGGGACTCAGGTGGTATTATCCTGAATCCTGCAGGTGACAGAAAAGGTTGCAAAAGGAAGAAAACAGTAAGAAATATGACAAACACATTCCCAGCTTAAAAAATCTGTAGTTCAAAATGATATATGAAAGTCCAGGACATTTAATTATTATGTAATACTGATGGATGGCCACAAATAAATTACAGAGGAAGACTGTCTGGAGAAGAAATTATGTTTTCTATGGTTAATATGAATTCTCATGAAAAAAAAAAGTAGTAAACTAATTGAGGCATACATTCATTTAAAAACAATCTATTAAAAATATTAGATAAAACCACCATCAGAAATCTATATAACACTACACAGGAAAAAGAATATGTATTAGGTTTTATTTTACATGTTTGTTTTTGGTTTTTTTTTTTAAGGAAGTCAAAATGATCAGTGTTAGTATTTTAAGCTGTTAGCTTTGGTTTTACATCCTGAAGACAAGAAGCTAACTTCACTAAGAGGCCCATAATTGCAAAAAATTTATGTTCAAGTGGATTAATTTTAACTAGTTTCCAATTTCCTTGATATATTTAGCAAAGGGAATATTATTTGTCATCTATTTCATTTGTTAAAATTGCTGTAAATTTAGCTTTTGTCAGGTTGCTAACCTACTTTATAGGAGATAGGATGTTTATCTTAAAACATCACAAAGATACCCATGATAACATTTATTGTAGTTTACATTAAGTAGAAAATTGAAGTATGAACACTCAAAATGGGCTTAAGCTAATTTTCTTTAAAGTACTTTATTACAAGCCAGAATTCCCACACTTTTATGAAAATTGACTAATTTATTATGATTTTTTCCCCTTCCCAGGAACAAGCATATTAACTCTGGTAAAAAGGCTGAATATAAAGCAGCCCTTTTTTCCCTCCGTAGATCCTTTGCTTCCCTTATAAATGATCTAGAAATACAGAATTGGACAGGGATTTGTGTTGAGTCATGGTGGGATTATCTGCATAAAATAGTCTTTTACATAGAGCTGCATATAATCTCATCTTATTTTTTCACAGTGTCTGTTGAGCGGACTGCAGCATGACTCTGGCACTGGCAGATGCTGACAGATCTATATCACTGTAGTTTAGCTGGTAAAGCATGCCTCAAGGAGCAACAGAAAAGAGATAGTGAAACGTTGCAACATTGTAAAAAATATATTTGAAAATTAATTTTAAAAGATCTAAAGAGCATCCTATTTTATATTTGCAAAGTGGTGTCAAGGGATAGCCATTTAGAAGGGGTTTTTTTTTAATATTTTGTGTTATTTTAACAATATTCAATTAAGCAGGGAAGTTAGACATACCAATAAATCACTGCAGGAGCTTGATGACTACTGAGGAAGTCACTCAAAGATTGAAGATGATTGAAAAGATGAGGATGTTCTGACACTGCAGATAGTAGAGAAGTTAAGGACACAAGGCCCACAAAGTGGAGAGTTTGTGTTGAACATTGCATTCCTTCACAAACAACAAACTATCATAGAGAAGGGGAGGAGGACGAGGGGAGTAATAGCCTTCAGCTTTTTCCCTATTGAAGAAGTATTACACTACCGCTACAAATGTGTCAACTCCAAGTAGTAAAGACAATCAATTTCACTACCTTATGCATGAAGCTCTTTGATAGAACTAAGAATTTTCAAAGCAATACTAAAGTGTTTTTCCAGTAGATAGAAAATTTATCTCGATATATTTTTAGAATATAGAAGTGTCCAGAATAATGAAATCAAGTAAAATGGATGATAACCCTTACTGTACCAATTGGATAGATACTTAAAATTGTATACTTAAAGATATATAATTAATGAAATTGTTTTAATCTTTCAGTGTGATTCTGGTCAGAAAAATAAGTCACTGATTTTGAAACAGTCAGTTTATTCCCATCCTGAAAGTCTTGGTTCAGCTACTTAGATTTATGTCCCAATCGTGTCTATGAATTTTCTCATAAGAATAAAACTAAAATCTTTATGGCTGTTACAGCATTATTCCTGTTTGAACCAACTCTTAAGACATAACAGTTCTGTTGAGACTTTTTTCAGTTTCCAAAGCATAGGGAGGATGCTTCTCTTCATGAACATGATCATTAGCAAAAAAGATCTAAAGATATTCTAAGTATTTCCCTTTTCTTTATATTCCTTTACAAGTCCATGGTTTGTAATAGAAAAGACTTCAGTAGTAATCCTTTTTGTAATGAGTATTTGGGGCTCAGCTAATCAATGAAGTCTCTAGGTTATTTTAGAATTTTTAAACACTTAGGTCCAATTATCAGGTACAACATCTGCTTGAACTTATCACATGAAACAATTAAATTAGTTGTTTCAATTTTACACAACTGAAGGCACTGTTTTGATCTCCCTTTCATTTCCCAGATAGCTGTATTTCCTTTGAAGCTGATGATTGAGCTACAAATATACAGCTGGTCTTTGTTCTCTATTTCCCAATATATGCAGATTAGCTGGAACTAATAGCTATAGTTCTGGCTATGCTTCTGGTCTACTGCTGGATGTTGGGAGATCATGTACAAATTGGCCAAATGTTCAAATCCAACACCAGAAAATCTTTCAGTCCAAGGAACCCAGCAGAGCAATAGCTGTAATCACTACCACTCAATTTTTCTGTCTTCTGTAGCTGTAAATCTAAGGTAAACAGAAAGTTCATTTATGCTGGGCAGTATAAGGACATGAAGTATAAAAACTGGTAACCGGGCATTTGTTTTCTTGCCTTCAAATTATTTATGCTTTTATTTAAAACTGATGAACATCAACGCACAAAAGAATGATACGAAATATATACATGAATTATGCACGATGTATAACTTCAGTAAATTTCTTTTGTAAATTAATGTTTTTAAACTTCTTATACTGAAAAAAGTCAAAATATATAATGAATATTATATTTCTTACAGTCCTTGCAGAAAACCCTACAGTCAAATATTTTTCACATTGAGAATTGGATGAAATAACTTCTCAAAACTCTCTTGGCAGGTGTCACCATCCACTCCCATTGAAATTGAAGGGTTTCCCATCAGTTTGTATGGGACCAGTTTGAGAAAAGTAAGTTGCTTATCTATTTCATACAGCTTTCACTGGTCTAACTAGAAGTACTCTTCAAAAATATATATTTCTATTGACTAGTTTGTATATATAAAATAAATTTAAACATTTTATCCCTTTCCACATTTTACTTAAACTTTGCATATTGAGTTTTACTCAAAATACATTATTTTAGTTTGCATAATAACAGAAAAAAATTATATATATATATATATATATGTCCGAGGCAGTGGTATATTTTGAATATGAGAATGTAGGTTCTCGAGTTCACACAACATTAAAACTTATGTGAGGATTGTTTTGTCTCACCACAATTAATTCAAGTGAGAAACTGACAGCTGGACATTTATACTTTCATATGAAGCCTTGAACATCTATCCACTAATAAAGATTGACAAGAAGGAAAAAAGATTCTTCTTTTTTCATCCTAAATCAAATTGCACGTAGACTCCTACAACAAAAAAGGCTTTCAAACAATCACTTTTCTAAGTAAACCAAATGTGCAGCTACCATTTGCAAAAAAATAATGTCTACAGAATAGAAAAAAAAACCAATCTGAACTTTTGCACTTAAGAATCTGACATTGCTGCAATTTGGAAATAATTTCTGTCTAAAAAGGAAATAAATCACAACTACCAAGGATAAAAATTTAAAATTTATTAAATTTTAAAACTTAAGATCTATTTATATACTAGAATAAAATTTATATTCAATTTCAAGTTGTGTGGTCTCTCAGTGTGGTACTATTTAACTACATGGTGGCTTTAATATACCAGAAACTTTTATTCCCTTTAAGATAGCAATTAACCAAAAAAGTGTTTTCATATATAAAGGAAAACCTGAAAAAGAATTTTCTAATAAAATAAAGCTTTCATAAAGAAAGACCCGGACAAGGGTAAGCAAAACAGTCAGCATCACTTAAGTCTATTAAAACAATATAAATGCCTGCTTTCTTTGAAGAAAGCCATAGATTCAGACTTCTTCATGTCAATACACATCTACAGTGAACTGTAAAGCTGTTTTGGCTAACATGAGCTAAACTACTGTTCTAGAGTAATTAAAAATCAACTACTTCCACATTTTTGTAGACATGGGGGATGCAAAATTATTTTGGTAGCACCTGTTGATTCCACAGAACTCCTTTCTAAGAGATATTCATGGGCAGAATAAGCCTGATGGTTTTGGGAAGGTTTGTGGCTGGGTTTTTTGTTTGGTTTTTTGTTTGTTTTAGGTTTTAGATGTAGTGCATATGAATTATCCATGAGATATTTCACCAGACACATATTTAATTTCTCCATACACAATATTGTGCAGTAAAGAAAGGACAGACATTTAAATTCCAGATGAATGATCATTGAAACCATTATGGATTTCAATAAGTTTCTACAAGACTAAGCTCAGGTGCTTAATAGTCATTTCCTCTATAAACACTATATGAATACTGGTTTTATCCCTCTTTTGACTAGTTTTTACTGACTTTTGTTAGTTGCTATTCTCAGGAAAAGTGTGTGTCTTTAACAACATTCACTGTTAAAATACTGTTTAAAAACAATTGTGATCATGTCCAATTCCCTACCTCTGTAGCTTTTCAAGCTCTTTTTAACTTTCACAAGCTGTTGCAATTTTTAGAAGAAACAAATCAGGAAACCTGAAACCTCAGTTTTTGTAGAATTATTGGTAAATATTACTTTCAATGCGGCTTGGTTTACAATAACTAAAAGCTTAATGTAGCTGTATAAATAACTGATTCATCCTATCCTAGTCTTAAGTTGGTTTGTGGTTAGGTTTTCTAATTCTCGATTGCATTTTAATTCATGGCAAAGTTCAAACTTACACTAGAATTTTGGAAATTTAATTCCCTGTTGAATTATTCATCTTCTAAAGATACTGTGGTTAAAGCTTTGCCTGTTACTGTGAACCAAACCTTCTTTCTTGTCTTTCTCAAATGTCTCAAAACATAGTTCAAAACAAAATAAAAGAAGAACATTTGGTTTGTAATTACTGGGGAGCAGAAAAAAGCTTTCTGACTAGAATTAGCATTTCTGAAAATAGGGGGTTTTTTAATGCAAATACTGCCAGAACCTGTCTGTACTGGTGCTGCAACCTGGACAATATTAGGAGGAGCATTATGCATGGAAGGCATAGTTTTATGCTCTAGAATACCCACAAACTAGCAAGGCATTCTCCATAATTTACTTTTATGAGTTTAAATTTCAAATTAATTTTACAAACTTAATGGTTTGGGAAATTATTATGGGAAACAATAATTTAGAGTTGACCTTTTTTGAGCTACCTTTTACTTGATTGGTTTAGCTAGCAATGTCTTTAATTGAATTTGTCAGCAACAAAAATATGTGTGCTAACAGCTGCCTACTTAAATTTTATAATTATTGTTATTACCTTAGATAAAAATTTAAGCAGGCAAAAAAAAGAAGGGGAGTAGAACAAAGTCACCTAACCTAGCACAGAGTAAATGTCTCAATGAAAAGGTTTTAATACTCATTGCTTCTTTAGAGATATATTTCTTCATTCGAACAAACGGTGACAAATATTTGTCATTTAGTGAGAAAAAAATCACAAGCTATATATGAGATGCTGTGGGTAAAAAATTATTATATGTGTGTTATTTCCTTAGCCAAAGCTTCATATTATCATCAGAAAAAAAAATAAATTTCAGTCTCGAATTCTGCAAATCTTGGCTGTTGCTTACCAGTTCAGAAATGTTTCTTGCAAGGTGCTGCACATGGGTCTGGGCCCCTAGTACCAATACAGGGTGGTGGGGTGAACAGATTGAGAGCAGCAGAGGGCATGGAGGTTCTGTTGGATGAGAAATGACCTTGCAGCCCATTTCTGGTCTGTATCAAAAGTGGCGTGGCCAGAAGGTTAAGGGAGGTTATTTGATTCTGACCCTGGAGACCCCACCTGCTGTGCTGCATCCATCTCTGGGGTCCCAAGCACAAGAAGGACATGGACCTGTTGGAGTGAGTCCAGAGGAGGCCACCAAGGTGATCAGAGGAATGGAGAACTTCTACAAGGAAACGTTGAGAGAACTGAAATTGTTCAGCCTGGAAAAGGGAAGGCTTTGGGGAGACCTAAATTGAAGCTTTCCAGTACCTGAAGGGAATCTATGAGAAAGAGGGATCTTTTGCTCTGACCCATTTTGTGATTCTGTGATTTTTAACTTATTAATATTATTGTTATTATTTACTATTAATTACAAATGTGATTATTATTAACTATATGAAAATGCATAAAAACCCCTTAATTTAGAAGGATGTTGATTTTACACACAATTGCATATAATCATTGCTACTTTCAGACAATGAAATATTTTTTTTATATGTAAGAATTCTAATATTATCTAAACTTAAAAATTAAAACCAGAACAGTAAGAAAAAAAAATTCAAATTTACTAAGCAAAAAGATTTTAACAAGGTATTATTTATTTTTTCTTTGATGTTTCTAAAGTATATTACTCTCTGCCAAGATTACATGGATGGAATATAGGCTCTTTTGCTATGAAGTTTTGGCCAATTCTACAAAAAACTTTGCAGATAAAAAGGAGTTCCCTATGAATTATTAATTAATCTTTAGGTATCCAGAACCCCAACCAGGCAATAAAGTTTCTCAAAACTGTACAACTTAAAATGGCTTTTGTGAAACAATCAATATGTTTTCTTTATATAATCCTAACATGTAAGAAATTTGGTGAAAATATTCACTAATTTTTGAACCCATGATTATACAATGTAGATACAATATTTATAATACAAGATTGATATATATGTATAACAACCTGTTCTTAAAAATGTTCTTTAAAAAGTTCTATCTCAATAAACTGACTTATAAAAGAACAAGTACTACTAAAATGCTAAAATTAGATGACAGATCCTTTGCTGCATGAGTTCAGAATTACCTGGTTGTGAAAAGTAAAATTATAGTTGCAAAGAAGCAACATATTCTTTTTTATTCAAATTATATAATTATAACCTATTCCAGCTGGTTCAGGGGTCCGCAGCTCGGACCCAAGGAGGCTGGAGCCACCCCAAAAGGTATCTGGTCAGAGACAGCTCCTTGGGGGGTTCAGAGCACTCCCTCAGCTGGCAGAGAGCATCTCAGCAGGGGGCAGAGCAGTGATTCTTCAGCTCTCCTGATTTCAGTTCAGTGATTTCTCAGCTCCTGCCCTGCGAGGTTCGCTTCTCTTTTGGTCGGTCCGGGAAAGAGAGAGAGGGTCTCGTTTGGTGATTCCGCATGGAGTAGCTTTATTGCAAGGTACCAGCAAAAGGTGCCAGGGGACGAGATACCCTGAGGAATAGGAGACTCAGGGGGTTTTATGGGGATCTAGGGTGGGAGGGGAGAGGGTACAAAGCCAATCGTTTACAACAGATCTACATAAAATCTTGTGGAGGCTTGTGGGTCCTTTGAGTAGTCGCTGTAACAAGGTTACTTTGTTATCTTAGGGATCTGCAGGGAGGTTGTGCAATTCTTCCTATCTCTTTAGCAGGCTTCCTTCCAGGGCAGAGCCACCAGGGCTCCGCCCACCCCCACAATAACCTCTTCTTTCTAACTCTAGGTTGCTTTTTGTGACTCATCTACTATGGTTAGCACACAGCTACTGAGAAATACTGATCTGTATTATATATTCTCTTGCACTACTATTTGCTGTATGTTGCATATTTGGGAGTGATACCAATATTTTCTTGGAAAGAAAAATACAGATTAAAAACGCTTTCCCTTTCATTTCACTGAAAATCATCTAGATTTCAGTAATAGAGTAGTAAGAAGAAAAAAATTGATTTCAATAGATGCCTGACTAGTCCATGAAGATTTTGAATATTCCAGTTTCTATCCACACAATGAAAGAACCCCAGGAGAACTAAATTGCTTGAAGCGCATATAATTTTATGGAAAAAATATTTTCATTGGTAATGTTTCTGTATTGTATTGAGATTTTTTGCAATTCCATTAGGTTGCTTTCTTAATCACTATTCCTTCATTATATATGACTCTTTGCCTTATGCTATTCTCAGTTTCAATAAAAATATTTTTTGAACAATATAGATTTTTATCAGAAAAAAGGGTTTTTTTCATAATTTTAAGGTTGGTTAAGTGGTAAAGTGAATTTTGTGCAGATGGTAAGTGGCTAAATGAACCAGAAATTTAGCTACAGCTACAGTATTGCCTGGGTGTGGAAGTGTTCACTTTTTTCCCAGGGCTCCTCATCCATCTTGAGCCACAAGACTCACAACTGCTTACTGACTTAAGGTGTAGTTGATTCGGCATAGAATCAAATCAAAAAGATCTTTGACCTTTCTGTTGTGATTGTGAGATGTTAACTATTGTCATAACATGCAATTTTTATTTTTATTTTTTGTAACATAATTCTTTATCCTCAGCATTTGAACTCATTCTATCATCACATTTCAGCTACCCACATAGCTATCAAACTAAAAGAATGTTCAAATTGAACAAATCTAAATTAGCTTCAATAAAATGGCCTAGAGGTTAAAACTTAGATATTCTTATTCTAGCTTGCCAAGCTATTGAACTGATAGTTAGTGTTAAGGATTTTAATACTCATATATTCTTTTTAATATGAATTCCATCCTAAAAGGTTAAAAAAATAATAATTGTCTACTTTAAGTCTATTATCTAAGAAATTAATAGACCACATCTTATATGCCTGTGTCTAGAGTTTCCATCTTTTTCATCAATCACAACAAATTAGTTCTAAATAACGTAGATGTATTGTCTCCTCTTGCATGTATCTTAATCATCATAAAAGTACAGCAGACATATATCTCTGTTCATCCAAGTTTAAATATGGAATCTGAGACACAATGAAGTCTGAGGTACATGCTTTATATTTCTGCACTATCAAAACTGCACCCTTAAGGAGCATTTTATGTTGACATTCTCAGGGCTGAAACTGTGCTCACCAAGCAGAGGAAAACAAAGCACTGAATTTCTGTTTAAAAGAAATCAATACATAAAAGATTCAACTTCTATTCAATTTTCAGCAGGCTTTTCTATGACTATGAAGTTTTGCTAAAGTACTTTCTGTAAGAGATAGTTTGCACAATTTGGATTTTTTTTCCATAACATCTGATATGAAAATGAATGGAAGTTAAAAAACTGTACATTATTGTATACCTATGCCACAAATATAGAATTCTTAAACTATCACAAATATTAAACCAAGAAAATTTGCTGTAAATTTGGCAGGGATTTTTCCATTTTTAATTTCCCATCATTTTTCCATTGCTATTAATTCCTTCAAGAAAATGTCTTACATTTAGAAAGTGGCATGATTTCAGCCTAGGAAATTATATTTACTCCAGATTTAAAATCTTGAAGAAATGGGAATCTAGCCACAGACAATCAAGAATTCTTTAACTGTGAAACATAAATATGATTTAATAGCTCACATTTATTAAAAACAAACAAACAAACAACCCACATACTGGTTCAAGAGACTGCAGAAATAAATTAGATTTGTATTTATTAGATTTTACTTTAAGAATATGAATTTTTTCTGAGAATGTGTTTATTAATTTGGGTAAAATACATTACCCAATAAAAATACTGAACAACTTGTATTTTTACAGTAGGAAGCACTGCAAAATTGGAAGTTATTCCTTCCAATAAAAGTAGTTTATATTTTAGCTAAGAAAATTAAATAAGAGGATAACCAGATGACATTATTTAGATCACACTTTAACCTGTTGCACATTTTCAAAGACAAGGAAAAAAATCCTTGTCAAGGAAACTTTGTATCAAAATGGAATGTCATTGTTGGTATTGACTCCAATAAATAGATACTGCTTGTGTTACACCACTTTTTTTAGACAACAGTGTATTTAGTGACATTATACTTCAATGATATCACAAAGAAAAAGTCACTCAGAGGATTGATAAGAATAAATACCTGCCTGGTTTAAAAGTAACAGACTATAGGTTGGGTGAACTTCATATATTAAAATCAGAAATAATTTTTCTTGTTTACTTTGTAGAAGAGAATTAGAATCTATGCTGCATCAATGGTCCCACCTCTGCAACTGATGTACAAAATGTAATGACCATTTCTATGTCTATAAAGTATGAAATAACACACAACTTTATTCTTAGGATCTAGAGTTTTGAAAGGTTTTCTTGCACTCATTAAATTCTAGAACATGAATCTTTTTCATATAGCAATTATATATAACCAGAGTTGTAAAATTATTCTTGCACATAGTATCTAGCTTAGCAAAATCCACATTGTGTTTCATTGAAGGATGAAGATTTTTTTTTCACAGTGCTCAAGCTCCAACAGTAGCACAAACTTTGACTGAAAAAAAAAGATCAGGCATGGTATACTAAGGCTGAAAGACATGAGACACAATTGTCTGAAACATGACTCACAGTCATTGGGCCCTTCATTATTCGGAAATCTTTTAACACCTATAAATAACCATTGTTTCTGTTGTTTCCACTCTGTATTTAAATACAAAAATTAAAAATAATGCTTTTTCAGATGAAAAATCCCAGTTAGAGAGTATTATGTAAGACTTACTAGAGTCTTGCTAAGATCAGCAGAAGCTATGATATAATTTATCAGAGCTTTGTAAAAGTTGCTCATCCAGGAACATTGACAGGTTGCAGTGACCTCTTAAATCTATAAGCCTTCTTTGCAGTCAGAAAAAGAAAAGCCTTTAGAGCTTCATCATATGGGTGTGGATATGGAATATTCTGGAAGAAATCTGACAAGCAGTTGATAAATAGATTACTCAAATTTGGAAATTTGACATTATCTAACATACCTGAGTGATTTGTGCTCTGTTGAATAATTACAATAATCACCCAGATTTCCAGATGTATGCGAACCTAAGATTTCTGGAAAACAGGAATTGAGCATGTAGGAGTCAACTGCTCTGTTTATGTGATCTAAAATTAATCTGTAAATACAGAAATAATCTGATGCCTCTGTGATTCGGACTTCCTACATATGAAATCAATCACA